>JAVFHW010076199.1:0-47393 GCA_032159205.1 Eurystomus glaucurus suahelicus
AGCAGTGGACATTGTCTACCTGGACTTCTCCAAGGCTTTTGAAACGGTCCCCCACCAGCCTCCTCCTTGAAAAACTGACACGTTACAACCTAGGTCTGTGTGGTGGGTGGAGAACTGGTTGAGAGGCTGTACCCAGAGGGTGATAGTAAATAGTTCACTCTCAAACTAGAAACCAGTCACAAACAGGGTCCCCCAGGGATCAATATTTGGCCTAATGTCATTTAATATAGTCATAAGTGATTTGACTGTTGGGATCAAGAGCACCCTAATGAAGTTTGCAGAAGACACCAAAATGAGTGTGGTAGTTGACACTTCAGAAGGGAGAGCCACCCTCCAGGAAGATCTGGACAGGCTGGAGGAGTGGGCTAGCAGTAACCTTATGAAGTTCAATGGGGACAAATGTAAGGGTCTTGCACCTGGGAATACATAACCCAGGAATGCAGCTCAGACTGGGATCCACGTGGCTGGAGAGCAGCCCTATGGAAAGGGATCTGGGTGTCTTGGTGGACAGCAGGCTCAACATGAGTGAACAGTGTGCTGCAGTGGCAAAGAAAGCCATCAGGATGCTGGGTTGCATTAACAAGGGCATCACCAGCAGAGATATTATCCCACTATACTCAGTGCTAGTCAGACCACACCTGGAGTACTGCATTCAGTTTTGGTCCCTACTATACAAAAAAAGATTCAGACAGGCTGGAAAGGGTCCAGAGAAGGGCCACAAGGATGATCAGAGAATTGGAAGACCTGCCATATGAAGAAAGGCTGAGAAAACTGGGTTCTTTCAGCCTTGAGAAGAGAAGGCTTAGGGGCAACCTTATAACCATGTACCAGTACATAAAAGGTGGCTACCATGAAGATGGAAACTCCCTTTTTACAAGGAGCCACATGGGAAAAACAAGAGGGAATGGGTACAAGTTACTCCTGGGGAGATTCTGATTGGGCTCCAAAAGAAAATTTTTCACCATGAGAACAATGGACGATCTCCCAAAGGAAGTGGTGGATTCCCCTACATTGGACAGTTTTAAGACTCAGCTTGACAAAGTGCTGGGCCATCTCATTTAAACTATATTTTTACCTTGAAAGGTTGGACTAGATGATCCTCAGGGTCCCTTCCAACCTGGTATTCTATGATTCTATGAATAAAAGTTGAGAAGTCTAACAGAATTTTTCATAGGTCCAAAAAAGTATCTGGTACACAACCCTACAAAGACTTTCAGTTAGGGAAGATCAGACATTTGGAAGAAAATTGCTGCATAAAACCTAGGTAGTATGTACATAAACCCACATTAACTAAGATTAATGAATCTTTTCCATGATCCATAAACGAATGTGGAAGCCTGTAAACAGAAGAGAGCAAAAAAATAAAAACCAGCAAAACCATTCAGAAGGATAACTTCTAGAGTATCTTTAATGCTCTTACATGTTGGACATCTGGCTAGCTGGTTTTATTTTTATTGCTGTACAGCACATGAAAGATACTTTTCTTTGCCCACTGCATAAGCACATGAATGTAAATACTAGGAAACAAAATACAACACAGACATTTGCAAACAGTCCAAAAGATTCAAAGCTAAAGATGTCTAACTTTTACTGAAGGTTCAAGATTATTTCATAATTCCAAGACAGATTATGTATCAAAAACCATTCCTCAGTGTGTACACACAGCCTGTTGCCGACACTGAATGAAGCATTAATATAATTGTAGGTATACAAGTACCGTTTATATCAGCTAAGAATAAGCACACTCAATGACATGATGGATGAACAAGAGTTCATACAATAAGGAAGCTGAAGTAAATAACTATGATAAACTGGAGTTCAAATTTTAGTATGATTCCTTGCCCATCCTTTCAAGTACCTGTCTACTACTGCTAATTTCAAAACTCTGGTATTCTTCCATTTCTTTGATACCATCACACAAACAAACACACAAGACCACACAGTTCAAAAGGAGGAGGGATTTTTTTTTTAACTGACAATGTCGCTTTATGACGTTCAGCTTAATTTGCTATCAGAGTTGACTTCATGAAAAGGATCTAATCATATAACACTTACTTGTGCCAATAAGACTTTTAGAGATTTTAATAGAAAGTGCCTCTTACCATCTTCTCAATAGATTAGTTTAGGATTGAGCTATTTGAGACCTGCGATTGCAAAAGTCGGTTGAGTAAAGTGAGATGAGTAAGAGTAAATTTCAAGTTTAATTAGGTTGATGGCATTAGTGCAGATAAAGACAAATCATTATACTCTGCATATAAATCTGTAATCTAAACACATTTTCATTTCAAATGCTGTCTCAGATTCAGACTGCCAAAATGTTTTACTACCTGCCTTATTTTACCTCTGTCTGCTTTGTGACACAGTGTAATTGATGGTGATATTAAAAACTTGGCATCGAAACTGGAACTAAGTCACTTCAATGACAGAGTACCTTATGTTTTTATAAAAAGTCACCCTTTTTTAATTCTGTTTGATCTTCATTTCTTCTAGTTTCAAGTCTTTCAGTCTCAAAAATAACCACTAAAAAGGTATTAAACCATAGCATCCTAAAAAAAAAATAATCTCATTTGCTGGACAATCACAGTGTGAATATAAAATAGTTACTATTACGGGTCACAATACTCATTAAGAACTGTCATGTTATTTTGAAAAATATGTAGAGTTTGAACTATGGATACAAAAGCCTCTGCTTTTCAAATGGCAACTCTTCTTGAAGATACTTTAAATCAGAACCAGAGAGAGATGTGTTAATTCTGAGAAACAGAGCAGATTACTGCATACCTGTCAAGTAGGTCAAATATCACATTAGTAATCCTGTTTTATGGAACAACAAGCTGACAAATGCATTTACAAGGCAATTCATTGGCTGAGCTATGATTCCCTTCTCCTGAACTCAGAAGACAGTACATTTTTGTAAAGCTCAAGTAACATTTGTGAAGCACTGAAATATGATACCTGACAGAAGTGTAAAGTATGATTATGCCTTGAGTATAGTTTCTAGTGAAAAGTGTGCAAATATCAATGAGTAACAAATACTTGGCTAATTTGTCAGAATAAAATAAGATAAAAGCCAAACATTTAAGCAAGAAGCAAACTTGAAATATAGGAAAACATTGTTATCAAATGCTTTTAAACAAACCAACACATTTTTTACATGCTTTCAGCTTTAAAAACGTGTCACAAGCCTAATGGATCAAATTAATTTAATTTATCCACTCTAATGCTTGATGGCCCCCACTGAAAAGAACTTGTGAATTACACACAAACGTAAATCCATTTTATTCAAGTGGCATCTTAGTATAACCAAATCTATAAATTATAAGAAACATCTTGAAAAGCTGTAATTGAGGTATGACAAATCTCCTTATGTATGAGTAATTTATCTAAGCAATTCTGGAGCAAATTGTCTGTTTACTGACACTAAAAGCCATGCTGCTTTTGCACTGCAACTACTAACAAGCTCTCCTTGCCTTAGATATGATGTTACTGGTTATATAAAAATAAAGACTTGCCAGCTAAGGAGGAAAATGTATTAAACAAGAATGCTTTGCAGTGTGTTCTCATTTTACTAGTCACTAGATGCTTGACTGTATTTTATACTATTAAATTTCTTCCCTTTCTATTATTGCTGTCCTCAAGATTATCTCTGTACACAAGTAATCTAATCCTCCTTAGTATTGGTGACACAATGCTGGTTTTGTTTTGCACCTGTTTATGAAATCTGCTTATGGTCACTACTTCATGCACCAACTTCACTTATGTGTTACAGGACTGTTCCCAAGACTAGGGCCCAAGGTACATCCCTTACAGCCTCTTTCCACTTTTAAGAGTCCTTTGTAAGACAACCCAAGCTGGCTAAACAGGAAATTAATTTCTTATCTTCTAATGCATACTGTTCCCTTTTGTCTCTCTCTTGAATAATATTTTCCATGAGGCAATGTACCTCATATGCTTTACTTAAGCCTTCAGATATTTGATCTGTTACTTCAACCTTGTCTAGCAAATCAGTATTCTTATCAAAGATAGATACTGGCCTAGTCCAACACAATTGGCTTTTGTTAAAAACACATTGCATTTCATCCAATTTTCCATGTAACTTCATATCCTTGGATTACCCTTTTCCTTCAAAAGGTATTTAAAGATGTTGCTTAGTACTGAGGTCAGACTTACATTGCCATCCTCAACCCAAAGTACTTACAGTCCTCTGTCCTTGACTACTATCCTAGGTCAAAGCTATATTTGTGTATGCAGTTGGACTTCAACTCTACTGGTCAAATATTTTCCCTCAAAACTATTTTCAAAAGAAAAAGGAGCTTTCAACTGAATAAATGAAAATTCTGACTTTTCATTGAAGTGTCAAGCATCTAAACCCAGAAATATTTTCACCTGAGAAATCAAAGATATTTCTATTATAAATGTTACTTTAGCATTAATGTAGTTTGAGTACCTCATTCTGATCAAAAAGAGCTTTTCTGGATGTGCCGTAGTCAAGAACTACTGTAACAGAATCCAGAATAACACCCACAATCACGCTCAGATATAGAAAATCATAACTTAGGAAGGGGCAGAGAGAACACTCTTGTCTGCAGTCTAGAGGTGCATAAGCCAAAAATAGGAGAGGGAACCACTCCAATTTCACTGAAAGAAAATTATTAGGCAAAAAAGTATGTGTATGTATTTTTAGTGAAGTTATCATAATTTCTCATCCTCATCATGGCAATGCCAATGATCCACGCAAAACACTAGGATGGGAACTGGATAGAAAGACAGAGCATATAGAGAGGTTGGTCCCAGCTATCCAGGGTGATATAGGGTCATGCACAAAACTAGTATTCTAGATAATGCCACAACCTGGCAATTTTGCTACTCTTCACCAGTCATAAACATTTGTCATCATGATGTTCATGAAGATTAAGTCTCGTTAACACAGCTTCAAGTCAGTTTCTGCAACAATAAAGTATCTATTGCCTGGGTCACCTATTGTGTGACACCTGTAGCAAGTTAAACATCTGACCCTCTGAAAGCTGTCCATCATTAATCATATCCTGCCTAAGATAGTGCTTTCACTATGCACCATCAAATGCCTTGCCAGAGCATACTAACAAAAATAGCTCTGCAGAGATAGACATATCTTTGACCTGGTGTCACTTTCCATGAGGTCTTTGATGTGATTTAGAGATATTTTTCCAGAATAAGGGGAAATAGTCAATTACAGTAATATTATCCATATATGTTGGAGACAGGAATTTTAAAAAAAAATATCAAAATTACTTTAAATGCCTTGCACACAGCAATTTTCTCAAGATGTTAAATGACTTAACTGTTGTCTGCAGTCTGTTGTTGACAAAATCAAAGCTAATGATTATAATTGAGTATAAAGCCAATATAGTATTGTAAAACTCAATCAAGAACTACAGGTTCACGCGCAAAGATAATGAAATTACACTGGTAGAGAACAAAGAGGAGCTTAGATGATATGCTTCCATAAAATGTTAGCAAGCTAAATGAAGCAGAGCTAACTAGAAAGATAGGGTTAGCAAGTGCAGTTCCTCAGACATAAGCTGGGACAACTAGGCACATAAGAAACTGAGAAACTACAAAAGAAAAAACAAATGCTTAATTTAAAGATTAGGTATTTCTCAGGCTCTAAGCCAACTGTCTCTCCAGAGGGAATTAATTGAGTGATCACTTCTCCTAGTGTCAAAGGTCTTCTAAGGTATTAACTAATTAAATTCATAAAGCTTAAATTTTAGGCTGCATATGGCATTTTACGTTATCAAGTCTGAACTCCTGGACATAAGAGACTAAAATTTCATCGTGTATGGATTTCAGAAACTTGTGTGAGCTGAAGGATACCAACCAGGTATCAGGAAAGTATCTATTTTCTGATTGGAAAATATCGGCAATGGAGAGTTCATTACTTCCCTTAGGAATATTTTCCACTGCTTAGTTGATGTTAAAACATCTGGTTTGTGTCTTTTAGCACAGATTTAGCTTATTGCCTGCATTATTGAAAAACAACAACAATAACAAAACATTCCAGTACCATGTAATTTTCTGTGAAAAGGTACTTAAATGCTAAGTTACTATTCTACCTTTTCCTTTATTTTTAGTATTTGGGGGAAAGAATGAGGGGTTTTCTTTCTTACACCCTTCCTAACTTTTTGAAAACCAGTTTAAAACATGGACCATTACATTGGGCATGGTATTCCAGCACTGGTCTCACTAGTGTCTAATATAGAAGCACTGACACACTAGTTTTATTCTTTACTCACCATTTGCATGTATTGCTTTCCTCAGAGGTCATGGCACCACAACCCACAAGCACTGCAGGGAAGTTTGGCCCTCCTTGCTTATTTGTTTTCAGGAATGCAATTAGAAGAAATATATTTGAATGAGACCATCTTAACAGGCAATCAAGGTATGTCTACATGACTGCTCTGTCATTATTTAGTCTGCATCATCTACATGTAATATCATCAGCAACTTCATAGTGGTGAAATTCTTGAACATCAAATATTTCTATTGACCCCTCTAAACCTACATTGAAATACTTACTGATTCATGGCAGTTCACCACCAGCAATTAGTATTTCAGGCCTATCAACCAGAAACTGGCTGGATGGCCGAGCCCAGAGGGTGGTGGTGAATGGAGTAAAATCCACTTGGTGACCAGTCACAAGCGGTGTCCCTCAGGGCTCAGTTTTGGGATCTGTCTTGTTTAATATCTTCATCAATGACCTGGACGAATGTACCCTCAGTAAATTTGCAGATGACACAAAATTAAGCACAAATGTCGATCTGCTTGAGGGTAGGAAGGCTCTGCAGCGGGATCTGGACAGGCTGGATCCATGGGCTGAGGTCAATTGTATGAGGTTTAATAAAGCCAAGTGCCGGGTTATGCACTTTGGTCACAACAACCCCCTGCAACGCTACAGGCTTGGGGAGGAGTGGCTGGAAAGCTGCCTGGTGGAAAAGGATCTGGGGGTGTTGGTGAACATGAGCCAGCAGTGTGCCCAGGTGGCCAAGAAGGCCAACGGCATCCTGGCCTGTATCAGAAATGGTGTGACCAGCAGGAGTAGGGAGGTGATTGTGCCCCTGTACTTGGCACTCGTGAGACCATACCTTGAGTACTGTGTCCAGTTTTGGTCACCACAGTACAAGAAGGACATTGAAATGCTGGAACAGGTGCAGAGAAGGGCAACGAAGCTGGTGAAAGGGCTGGAGAGCATGCCCTATGAAGAGCGATTGAAGGAACTGGGTTTGTTTAGTCTGGAGAAGAGGAGACTGAGAGGAGACCTTATTGCCCTCTACAACTACCTAAAAGGAGGTTGCAGCGAGGCTGGTGTTGGTCTCTTCTCTCAAATTAGTAATGATAGGATGAGGGGAAATGGCCTCAAGATGCGTTAGGGGCGGTTTAGATTAGATATTAGGAAGAAATTTTTCACTGAGAGGGTAGTTAGGCACTGGAACAGGCTGCCCATGGAGGTGGTGGAGTCACCATCCCTGGAGGTGTTTAAAGAATGAATAGATGTGGCGCTTGAGGATATGGTGTAGTGATTAGAGAGATGCTAGGAGAAAGGTTGGACTTGATGACCCTGGAGGTCCTTTCCAACCATAATGATTCTGTGATTCTGTGATTCTTCGGATTACAGCAGAACCTATTCCTGTGCAATAGGTCTTTCCTATCTTAACACTGAGCCCTCCACTTCTTAATGTGCTTTCTTTACAAACTTATTAGAGAACTCCAACTTCATCCAGCTAGCCAATTGTGCTTATAACATGGGTTACACATTGGAAAAAGCTGCTGGAGAATCCAAAGACAATCTTTGGACCAGTGTGCTCACAGGACTAGAGCTTCTCAGAGGATGTATTAAACTAAACAAGCTTTCTATTAACAAGGCTTTACAAAGGCTATGCTGTTCTCAGTAGCTCAGCTTAGCACAGGGAGATTAAAAGATTGAGGTTTTTTAAGTCATTCCCAGCACCTCTTACTCATTAACTAACTGGCCAGAAGTACAACGCATCACTGAGTAAAATACCCTTCCACAAAAGTGCTAAACCATGTCCTGATCTTGTCATACAGGTTTTGAATCTACTTCCATAACTATAAGGAGTGTGGTTTCTCACAACAGTACAAATAAGCAATAATATAATTTCACTAACACATTTTATGTTATCCTGTTGCTATCAGCTTTATCATGGGCTTCATGTACCACAGGTCATCTTGGTGCCCTGCTTTTATGTTCTATAGGGATACACACATCCCTAATTCACAGTTCTGTTTGTACATACACACTGGGCCTCTGGGCTCTCTGGTCTACCTTCACTACTGTACCAACCAAACTGTTTCAGAATTTTCATTTTCTTTGGAGCTGCTGTTCTCTTCCCTTCTGCCATGATGCCTGCCTCCTTATTTACTCTTTATTCCACAGTCCTATAATAGAGGAAGAGAGATTCTGTTATTTTTATAAAATCATCCTATTATTTTTTGCTATAAGATACAGTAAATTATCACTTTTGTTTCTCTTACAAACTCAAGTAAGCATCAGAATATAAGACATATTGTTCCTGCAAGCCTTCCTCCATGTTCATAGCTCATCCTTTAACAAAACTGTGAAAGAAAATAATTACTATACAGGATTTTCTCATAGCTGATCATATTTTCCTTTCCAGTTGTATCTTTATAACTGTGAGACCATCCTCTGAATCTTGCCAATACAGAAATTGGAGATTTTTCAAAAACAGTCTCCATACATCTGTGAACTATTTTAACTGCTATTGTGCAGCTATATCTATGAAATGATGAAATCTGATCTGACTTCCTGAAAAAATGTCAAATAATTATTTTCCTATTTAGGTATAATCTTCTGCGCTGGCTTTAGCTCTCACTCCACATCACCAGAAGGCCATAGCAAGAATATTACTCCAGCTGTTGCTTACATAGTTCTAATAGACATTTTATTGGATTGCTTTCACTGTAGTATTTTAGTTTGAGCAGAGTTATGCCCATCTTGTTTTGAAAGTTTTGTTTACATTACTCGCTTGCTACACACTCCTCCCACCACTCTCCTGCTCCTCAAATTCTCCTCTCCCAAGGCAGAGGCACTACAACAATTACTCGTACCTGTCTCAGTACCTGTCTTAGTAGGTGTAAGTTCATTGTACCTGACATAAGTTGACAAAGTCCCTCCCACTCTAAGCAAGGACAAGGCTCATGATCATCTGAGGAACCTGAACATAAACAAGTCTATGGGCCCTGATGAAATACATCCCAGAGTCCTGAGGGAATTGGCTGATGTAGTTGCTGAGCCACTCTCCTTAATATTTGAAAAGTCCTGGCAGTCAGGTGAAGTCCCTAGTGACTGGAAAAAGGCAAACATTGTGCCCATCTTTAAAAAGGGTAAAAAAGAAGACCCTGGGAACTACCGACCTGTCAGACTCACCTCTGTGCCTGGCAAGGTCATGGAACAGATCCTCCTGGAGGACATGCTGAGGCACATGGAAGACAAGGAGGTAATCCAGGATAGTCAACATGGATTTACTAGGGGCAAGTCCTGTCTGACCAACCTAGTGGCCTTCTACAATGAAGCGACTGCATCAGTCAAGAAGGGAAGACCTATGGATGTCATCTATCTGGACTTATGCAAGGCCTTTGACACAGTCCCCCACAATATCCTTATCTCAAAATTGGAGAATTATGGGTTCAATGGGGGGACTGTGCAGTGTATAAAGAACTGGCTGGATGGTCGCATCCAGAGAGTGATGGTCAACGGCTCAATGTCCAGATGGAGGAAGGTGATGAGTGGTGTCCCCCAGGGGTCTGTGCTGGGACCAGTGTTGTTTAATGTCTTCATTAATGATATCGACAATGGCATTGAGGGCACCCTCAGCAAGTTTGCAGATGATACCGGGCTGGGGGGTGCAGTTGATATGCCTGAGGGATGGGATGCCATTCAGAGGGACCTGGACAGGCTGGAAAGGTGGGCCCACATGAACCTTATGAGGTTCAACAAAGCCAGGTGAAGGGTCCAGCATTATCAGTATAGGCTGGGAGAGGACATACTGGAGAGCAGCCCTGTGGAAAGGGACTTGGGAGTGTTGGTGGATGAAAAACTGGCTATGAGCCACCAGTGTGCAAAGGCAGCCCAGAAGGCCAATCACATCCTGGGCTGCATCAAGAGAACTGTGGCCAGCAGATCAAGAGAGGTGATTCTGCCCCTCTACTCTGCCCTGGTGAGGCCTCACCTGGAGTATTGCGTCCAGTTCTGGAGCCCCCAGCATAAGAAGGATGTAGACATACTGGAGCGTGTCCAGAGGAGAGCCACCAGAATGATCAGGGGAATGGAGCATCTCTCCTATGAAGAAAAGCTGAGGGAGTTGGGGCTGTTCAGCCTGGAGAAGAGAAGGCTCCGGGGGGACCTTATACTGACCTTCCAGTACCTGAAGGGGGCCTACAGGAAGGCAGGGGAAGGTCTATTCACAAGGGTTTGTAGTGATAGGACAAGAAGTAATGGTTTTAAGTTAGGAAAAGATAGACTTAGGCTAGATATTAGAAGAAAGTTCTTTAGCATGAGGATCATAGAGCACTGGAATGGGCTGCCCAGAGAGGTGGTGGAGGCCCCATCCCTGGAGTCATTCAAGGTCAGGCTTGATGAGACTCTGAGCAACCTGACCTAAGTAGATGTCCCTACTTGTGTAGGGAGGTTGGACTAGATGACCTTTGGAGGTCCCTTCCAACCTGAAATATTCTATGATTCTATGACTAGAAAAATAAGTGAGGGATTAAGGCCAGAATTATAATGTGCCATTCCACATGGGTGGCATTTGGAACATGTAGCAAGTAAGTGACCATGGGATGTAAGCTTTCTAAAGCTTCAGTGAGAAACTGAGACTAGCTGTAGTCAACTGTTTGGGTGTGACTTAAAAATCATACACCCTTCTTATGAAAAAAACCCCACCATTTTCACTACCAGCAGTGTACCTTTTAAGTGGAATGCGAACAAAAATATTTCAGAGAACTTTGTGAATTGCGGTTAGAGCTTTTTACCAGTGGAGAATCACAACTAAGACCAGTTCCAGCAGAATTTGAAAGTAAACACTCATGCTATTAAATGGCTTCATCAATGACCAAAAAAAAATAATATAAGAAATTGTATGGATACCACAAATTCAAGCAAATTTGGATTAAAAAAGGACAGGCTTGACATACACCATGATCTGAACAGCATGGTTAGCACTCAAAGCAGACCTGGATACAGCACAAACCCTTCCTTGTGTTTAGGTAGAAGAAACAAACGGTAACTGGAGAGTGGGAAACCAGATCTCAGAAAACAACAGCTACAGAAGTTACAAAGTCATATTGGACAATCAGTTCAATGTGAAGTCCCACCATCATGCTGTGACCAAAGTCAAACCAGATTCAAACACTTATTGCAGGCCTCAAACACACAGGAGGCCGAGTAGTGAACTGGACCTCGCCAATGGTTTTGATGAGACTCAAACTGGAAGAAAACATACAGAGTAGCTGCCCTTGTTTTTAAGGCCATGCTGAAAAGTTTGAGAGGGTGCAGTAAAAAAATCATGCAAATCACTTCAAGACTGGTAAAAATGCTTTAGAGAGCCTTAAAGAGCTCAGCCTGTTTAGTTCATGAAAATTGTGAAGCGGCACGATTATGCCATGCAAGTGCCAGAGAGGGAAAATGCCACATACTAAAGAGCTCTTTAATCTAATGGATTGGACTAGGCTTTATAAGGACAAGGCTTTACCAGAAACAAAAGAGGGGAATTGAAGCCAGACAAACCAAGATTTGGAAGAAACCCCACTTATAAAATTTGGGAGTGGAATTAAGGACAAACTCCCGAGCCAAATGATAGATTCCCTCATCTGCGTGTTTTCAAATTAAGACCAGAGGACTTTCTGAAAAATAAGAAGTGAATATGTGCTCAGAAACAAGTAGTCGGCTTAATACAGAATAAATGCTTGAAATTTTGTAGCATACTGTCACACACACAAGTTGATAAAAAAAAAACCTAACCATTTCTTTACACTTAAACTCTATGAATCCATTCTCTCAAGAAATACTACTGAAAGGTGGTGCTGTCAGTCACTGTAACTATTTTAAGTAACTCCCACTGTTTTTTTTTTTCAGTGAAATGCCCACTGTAGTTACGCTTCACACTTATTTCATGGTTGCGTTCTATTTGTCCATATTTGCCGTCACTCACAATTTCAGCACTTACCCATTAATACAGCTGACTCCAAAGAAAAATGAACAAGGAAAGAGGAAAAAAAGGTGGTTATAAAGACACAACAAAGACAAAAAAACATCTGCACACCCAGAAGTTAAACATAGACATGTCGTACAACCTGTTGGAAACACCATTTCCCCAGGTGATGCTGGCAATCAAGGACTTGTGAAGACTCTAGATGGAGGCTATTTTAAACAAGTTCTTTACCCCTTACATTCAAACACTTTGATGACTGAGATGTTATTAATGACCATATTTAGCTGAAATGCTGTATTAGCTCAGAAGACAGTCAAGAGAGCATTAAACATTAGAAATGTCTTCACAGAACGGGTTGTAAAGCTCTGGAACAGGCTGCCCAAGGAAGTGGTGGAGTCTCCATCCCTGAAGGGATTTAAAAGACGTGTAGCTGTGGTGCTGAGGAGCATGGCTTAGTGGTGACCTGGCAGTGCTGGGTTAACAGTTGGACTTGATGATCTTAAAGGTCCCTTCCTACCAGAATGATTCTATGATTCTATTCTATGATAATTCATAGATGAGAGGATTTTTAAAGATTTGTATCTTTCACTTGATTTGAATCAAACCTTTTCTCTCTTCCTCTATGATACAATTGAAGTAATTCATTTGATCAAAACCAATTTGTATTTGTACTTCACTGCATTTAATCTTTAAGGTTTACTCTCCCTACACCTTGCAAATGATTAGATTTGTGGTGTCACTGGTGTTAGACTGCCATTAGCAAGGCATGTAACCATTGCCAGTCCTCATTCTCCACAGATCTGCATCCTGGAATACTTCTCAGTCAGACGGTGGTGCCAAGGACATTCACATGAAACAATCTTCCACATAGAGTGCAGAAATTCCTGCAAACCTGCTTGCTCTTCTGCATTAATTCCCTTTGCCAGTAAGAGCGTTGAAGCATTTTATACAATGAATGCGCTTCATGTGAAGAACTTGAAAGTGATCTCATCTGAGGCAGCTGGCATTGGAGTCTTTTTAAGGCCTTAAGGGTCTATGCACAGCCAGGTCACACCAGTGTTCATCCTTTCTAATGCAATAATTTAGCTTACTCATGCCAACAGTATCTCCAGTTTTGTAATCATGCTAAAGATGCACCATATGCAAAAGTTCATTTTTTGAATGAAAATAAACCCTTTTGCCAAGCCACAAGTAAATCTATTTTGCAATGCCCTGATAAATCTGTCATGCCTTTAAATGTGACAGGAAATCTTTTTAAGTTTTCTCTGAGGTAAAATTTCTTTTTATGAATTCCATAGTCACTCAGGTTTTCACAAGCTTAATGATTGTAAAGTTTGTTTCTGCTGCTGGGTTTGATGCCATAATATAAATTTCTGCATAAGAAATATTTTTTAACTTTTTTTTTTTTCTACATGCATTTAATGTGGTATTTCCTAGTTATGAAAATGGATGCCTTTCATACATTCTGATGTCCCTTGGTATGAAGGATGTTTTGTTTCATTTCTTTTATTTTGCCTCAGAGGTCCTATTTTCTTATGTCCTGAAGTAAGGTTTGTTTCACCGAACTTTAGCTACTTAATTATTAATTTGTTCAGACTTTTTTTATAGTCAGTAAAGGGAATGAAACTCATCCTAGTTTCAATTTATTGCAGTTAACTTCAGCAGTGCAGGATGAGACTAACTGCCTTGTGATTTGTCCATTTCTCTTTATTGATGAAAAAGTAAGACTAGTAGATTATATTTCTTTCAGATATCCTACTATAAGGTGCCTGAAGATAGGTGAGATGAATCCTACCAATGATGTCAACGTCGAATCACACATTTTTCTGAAAAGTGACATGCATGTCATCAATGCTGATGTCACTATTGTGACACAGTCTTATCTCTTCTCTGTGTGCATAGCTGACTCCTGTGAGTCTCTGTTGGTGCATTTTTTTTTTTTTAGTTGGTTGTATTTTGGTCAGGGTTTTTTTGGTAGATGGAGAGCAATTTCCTTGTTATTGTACAACTCATGTTAGGGAGGTTTTTTCTTCTGCTGTTTAGCTGCCTCACATAGTCTGCATCTACCTAAGCTCTTTCTAACATTAACTTGTCTGACATTAGTGTCTGCTCATACATTCCTTTTGAATCTTCTACCTTCCCGCATACTCTAGCCTGCTATGTTCAAGAGTTATCTGTATTACCCATTCAATTATATAAGCAAGTCTGAATATCTTGGATTTTTTTCTTTGCATGGAGGTGTTACATTCAGGATATATTAGGCTTCAAATAACTTGAGCAAGATGTTTCAACTTTCCTCTCTGCTTCAGTGAGCTCCATGATCTGCAAATATCCCAGACATTTTATTCAGTGCATACTAGAAAACAAGCTACTTCTCAGTCTGCAGCTACTTATGTATAAAAAGACCTTACTAAGATCAATTCTATTACCTCCCTCCGTTTTACCCACATCTCTGCAGTTGCTTCCAGTTTCAAAGTTGAAAGCACCAACTTTTTAGTCATATTCTGCATAAAAGCCACAGTTAAGTCTTTGGGTCTGACACTACATCTGGCTCTAGAATCTGACAATCAGATTTTCCTACAAGGATGCATTTAGCTAGCTTTTATTACCACTGATTTTCATTCACCTTCTCTCTTCTCAAATATGAGACAGACAGAGAAAATGAATCTTAAATAAATAAACCAATAGAGCTGATGGTTTGACTTTGCAGGATTACAGTATGATGCCCTTTTTCCTCAGTTGTTTAACATTTTAACTTACAACAGCAGTGGGATTTTTTTTTTTCAAAACCACTCCAAAAAAGTGAAGAAAGTCACAAAGAACTAGAGTACATTTCACTAGTAACAACTGTAAGTTAAAATATAATTTATACCAGATTTAGTGATTCCTTCTCAGCTTTCTCCACTGTGCAGATTAGGTTATCTATACATGTCACTGTAGATCTCATTGTCTTTCCGAAAACATATCTGCTATTCTAACAATTAAATCTAATATAACCATGCCCTGCACTTTTCAATAAGTCTATGCTTTTAACTCCTCAACCTCTGACTAAGATGCCATGGTACATGGGAAAATATCATCCCCTCTTGCAAAAGTCAGGAGAGATGAAAAAACCTCTCCTTCTTCAGGTGATTTTAGTCTGCTATGCATGCACTTAAGGACCTGGAGATGTCTCTGTGCCTCACCAGCTCAGTCATTCACACAAGCTGATGTATAAAGTAACCAAATAATCTCAGCCAGTTGTTAGGAGGAGTCAGCCACATGCAGAAATTAATCAAAGTTTCATGGTTTGCCTGCTCCCACTCAAACACTACCAAAATGGAAATGTTTGGGGTTTAGGCTATCACATAGATAATATCAAAATCACTATATTTCTTTTTTAAAAAAAAAAAAAACCAACACTACCAAGGAACAAAACATCATTTGTGCTTACTATAGAAAATAGATTGAGCGTACAGAAGAGACATCTTTTCTTTGATACCTTTCTTATGTATGTTTCTTCATAAATGCAAAGCATAATATTAAACTCATGACATAACTAATTTACAAACTCAGACTTAAATAAAATATGCAGAGAAGGGCCACTTCAAAATAAAAGGCTGCAAACCTCAAGAAACATTAAACGTGGCACAAAGGTTGGATTCTGGAAGTAGTGACTTTTACCTCTAGAGACTTGCGCATACAGCAGAAATAGCACCTAGCAACAGACTATTAAATAACATACTTTAAACAGATTTTTATTTATAGCACTGTTTGATATAGGAAAATCATCTCTGGAAAAAAAGCTATATGTAATTTTGACTAGTTTCACAAGAATTCCTGTACTTCCAGACTTTTTAATAGTAAATACTATAATGAGCATATTTGCTGGGTGGGGCAGGCATTATGTTGAGTTAGAGCCCCTATTATGTGATGAAGCAAAAGGCAAAACCCCTTGTGGGCCAAATGCAGGGCTTTACAGAGCTGAAGCAGAGCTGTCATGTGTATTTCCAACTGTGGCCACATAATCTGCTTTGTTGGGGAGGTGTAGGAGGTGTTTGGTTTGCAGTTTGTGGTTGTTTTTTGAGTGTGTTGTCCCACCCATCCCGCGCAAACTACAAATTATTTCTCTCTCACTATTATGTTTTTCAGCAGAGCCACAGTTGAACTAGGACTCTGTTCTCTGACAAAAGTGAACCTCCTTTAAGTCTGAGTCTAAACAGCCACAACATTTCCACCAGAATATTTTCCCTATTTGAACCTGCCATTACCATTTTATCAAAAAGTGATTTTACCAACATTCTCAAAATTTGGACACAACATGTCCATTTAACAAAGTGTGGTCTCTTAATGCTTATTGGCTGGAAGAACAGAAATGTTGAGTTTCTGAGTTTTCATCCTGAGATGACACAAAGACTATTTTGACATCTCAGAATTTTCTGCATAATGGAAATCCTAAATGTTCTGCAATAGTGGCAGTAGTGTTTCTCACCAAGATCACCCAAGACTTCTCACTTGAAAAGTCTGGTTCACGTCACCTGCATTTTTGTTAAACAGTAGCCATATAAAAGGAAGACTTCCATAATAAATATTTGTTTCAGGAATAATGTTTTGGGAAAAAAATAAAAGTCATGCGGTTCTATGGTTTTGTTCCTGATAAATCTTAATGAAGTTATTTTTAAATGCACATACACTGGCACATGGCAAAGATCCTCATATTCCACTCTGGAGACGTCTGGAGATCCCACCAGCCTAAAATTAGATCACATCGTGAAACTTTCAAAAATTGGCTATTCATACACTTTGGGGGGAAAAAAAAAAAAAAAAAAAAAAACCACCACACACAAAAAACAACCCCCAAACAACCTCTTCAGGTTCAAGAGCTGAGTTCCAAAAGTTCTGTTGCTATTCAGCATACTGTACCCTCCCACAGCCCCTCTTTGGATTGCTCAGTCTCATCAGCCCCAGTGAACAACATGCTTGCAGTTCAACTTTAGGCTACATTGTTCAGACACTTGCTGTCTTGTCTACAATTGCATTACCTTCTTTGTTAATTGGTGGTCAGTACAGAAGAGAACATCATAGGAGCCAAACTCAGAAGGGACAGAAGCTAACCCAGGAAGGGGTAAACACAATTAGATGTTGAGTCCAGAGTCAGTGAGACAAGGAGGGAGAGGAACTGTGCCTGACTGTTCTCAAGGGAAGACTGGAACTGCCTGAGCAAAGGAATATTCAAATAGCAATGAAGGGACCCAGGGTGAACATTTCTGGGCATGTGAACTGAGAGTAGAAGCCTGGAGATGTGGGGAATCAATGGAAAAATTGATATTTGATAAAGAAAGTAAGACATGCTAATGTGCCAGCACTGTATATGGATTAAAATTCTATACATGTGTATATACAGGCATCCTGAATTCAGTTTCCCACCATTACAATACTAGTAATGTTCTTTTACACAGTATATCATATGGTGTCACATCTGTGACATGCAGGTGGCTCTTCCACCCCAGGGAACTGAAGTGCAAATCTAGAAGTGGGTTGATTGATGCAGTGTTTTCCTTCTACCTTTTCCATGTCCCTGAATTAGGCAGGCATGAATTTGGTTCGGCAGTAATTTCTGAGTTGTGCTAAGAGTTTTACACTTAGTTTCTCCCAATTTTTAAAGCAGCCTTAGTGTAAAATCTACCTTTTTCGATTACACTATTTAAATTATTTTTCCCTGGAGGTGCTGGAAGATACAACCAGAGCAGCTGAATTGTGATATGACTTCTAGCCAGCATTAAAATGCTATAGACCCATGTCTGAGAAACTTTTGAAATGCCAGCAATGTACGTGGATGAGAATTCCTCTTTCATACTACACTAAATGATGTGATTATGTCTGTAATACTATAAAGCAACTGAGCCAACAATAAAGAGGAAACATTTATGGCATAGCTTATTAAAAGATGAAAAATGGGCCAGTGCAATTTAAGTTTCTTCAGTGGGCTGAAAAATAACTAGTTAAATAAAGAACAAAGAGATAAATAATTTATTACAAAATCAGAGGCATCAGAACAAGAATAAGAATCACAGAATGGCAGGGGTTGGAAGGGACCTCTGCAGATCACCTAGTCCAACCCCCTCTGCCAAAGCTAGTCACACTCTTCTTAAAGCATCCCAGGACACCATTGGCCTTCTTGGCCACAAGGCCACATTGCTGTCTCATGGTTAACTTATTGTCCACCAGGACCCCAAAGTCCTTCTTTGGAGTTGCTTTCCAACAGGTCAACCCCTAACCTGTACTGGTGCATGGGTTTATTCTTCCCCAGGTGCAGGACTCTACACTTGCCCTTGTTGAAATTCATTAAGTTCCCCTCCACCCAACTCTCCAGTCTGTCCAGGTCTCACCAAATGGTAGCACAGCCTTCCGGTGTATCAGCTACCCCTCTGAGTTTTGTATCATGAGCAAACTTGCTGAGGGTACACTCCATCCCTCCCTCCAAGTCATTGATGAAGATGTTGACCAAGACTGGACCCAGTACTGACTCCTGGGGAACACCACTAGCTACAGGCCTCCAACTAGACTCTCTGCCACTGGTAACAACCCTCTGAGCTCTGTCATTCAGCTAGTTCTCAATACATCTCACTGTCCACTCATCTAACCCGTACTTCCTGAACTTACCTATGAGGATGTTACAGGAGACAGTGTCAAAGGCCTTGCTGAAGTCAAAGTAAACAACTTCCACTGCTCTTGTCTCATCTACACAGCTAGTCACACCATCACAGAAGGCTCTCAGACTAGTGAAGGATGATTTCGCCTAGGTGAATCCATGCTGACTACTCCTGATAACCTTCTTTTCCTCCACATGCTTAGAGATGACCTCCAGAATGAGCTGTTGCATCACATTTCCAGGGATGGATGTGAGGCTGACTGTCCTGTAGTTTCCTGGGTCCTCCTTCTTGCTCTTTTTGAAGACTAGAATGAGATTGGCTTTCCTCCAGTCTTCAGGCACCTCTCCTGTTCTCCATGATCTTTCAAAAACAATGGAGAGTGGCATAACAACATCAGCCAGCTCCCTCAGCACTTACGAGTGCATCCCATTGGGGCCCATGGATTTCCAATTGTTCAGTTTACTCAGATTATGTCTAACCCAATCCTCACTGACCAGTGGAGAGTCTTCCTTCCTCCAGACTTTTTCTCTTACCTCCAGTGTCTGGGTTTCCTAAGGGCTGGTCTTAGCGGTAAAGACCAAAGCAAAGGCAGCATTCAGTAACTCTGCCTTCCCTATATCCTCTTGTCACCAGGCCTCCCACCTCATTCAGCAGTGGGCTCACATTTTCCCTAGCCATCTTTTTACTACTGATGTACTTGAAGAAGTCCTTCTTATTATCTTTTACTTCCTTTGCCAGATTTAATTCCAAGAGGGCCTTAGCCTTCCTTCTTGCATCCCTACATACCCTGACAATGTTCCTATATTCCTCCCAAGTGACCAGTCCCTTTTTCCACATACTGTAAACTTCTTTCTTCCATAAGTGTTTTGCTAGCAGCTCTTTGCTCATCTATGCAGGTCTTCTGCCTCCTTTACTTGATTTTTTATTCATAGGTATTGTACTGATCTTGAGCTTGGAGGAAGTCATTGTGCCAGAAACGTTCTGGATCGTGTATGTCTAGCTGTGTGACCTTTCCAGCAAACATCAGGGTGACTGTAGTCCCCCATGAGCACCAGAACATGTGATTGTGAGGCTACTTTCAGCTGTCTGTGAAAAGCCTCTTTGACTTCCTCTTTGTGGTCTGGTGGTCTGTAGTAAACACCCGCAACAGTGTCACCCATATTAGCCTGCCTCTTAATTCTTACCCATAAGCCTTCAATGCATTCTTCATCCTCCTCTAGGCAGAGCTCAATAGATTCTAGTTGCTCTTGCACATAAAGAGCAACTCCACCATCTCACCTTGCCAGTCTGTCTTTCCTAAAAAGTACATAGCTATCCATGACAGCATTCCAATCATGTGAGCAATCCCACCATGTCTCTGTGATTCCATTGAGATCATGGCCCAGGGACCACACCTAGATCTCTAGTTCTTCCTGCTTATTTATTCCCCATGCTGCATTCATTGGTGTACAGGCATTTCAGAGATTTAATTGAGCAAGAAGGCAACCCTGGAGAAGTGCAGGAGGAACCACCATAATCATACTGAGCCTTGAGGTGGTTGGCCTTCTGGCTCTCATGTTGGAAGGCAGTTAAGGAGCATTTCTCACTGCTCTGGTTAGCCTGGCTTACTCCCTAGTTGGATATGATGGCATAAGCATTACCATTTTGAACCCCATCCCCTGACTACCTCAGTATAAAGCTCTCCTGACTAAGTTGGCCAGCCTACTGCCAAAAATTCCCTTGCCTCTTTAAGAAAAGTGTATTCCATCCTGCCCTAGCAGGTTATAGTCATCAAAGAATGTCCCATTATCATTCTTTAGTCTTCATTTCAAACTGCATCTTAAGAGGCTCCAAAGCAGAACCATGGACAACACCCAATAAATGTGTTAGAGCAAATACAAAAGGAAGGGGACTTAGAGGACCTGTTGCAGCCAAAAATGAAGCATTCACTCAACTTAAGAAAATAAATTTACACACATAGCAACCAGTTAAACACACCAGAAACAAAAGTTTACGCTGAAAGTGGTGGTGGTTCAAAAAACTGAAGACTACCACGGCAGCCAAGTACATTGCCTGTTTCAGCATGCATACCATGTTCCTATCTGCTGTGGGGCCTGGCATGAGAGGAATAAAGGACACAAATTTTTATTGAGAGGTATAAATGGTCATTATAAAGTTACAAGGCTGCTTAGAAGTAAGGCCTAGCTCAGAGTTCATCAGATTAAGGAGGAAATGTAGAATAAAATTTACCTTCAGTTACTTGTTCTAGAAAAGAATAAAAGAACAGAGCAGACAGAACTCAGTATAATCAAATGCAACTTCCATTACAAGCCTGTATTTTTCATGCTAGGTCTGACAACTCAGTTCAAACAATTCAAGTTGTTTGTACTAACAAAGCCAGCATTTCCAAAGATTAAAAAGCTATAATTAGGCTCCTACTTCCATTTTTGGCCTTCTAATTAGTTTTTTTCTGAAGTACTGAAAACAAAACAACTCTTAATTGATGGCTTTCATACTTTGCTTTTTAGTAATAGCTCTTAACTGCCTGGCACTTTGGAGTGGATCAGAAAAGAATCAGATTGTGAATGCATCAGAAAAGGATTGTTTGGTTGATTTTACTCTTACAGAAGCAAGAGGATCTAAACTCTCCGTACACAACTTGATCTCATTAAATTCTCAACTTGATCATAGTCCTGATAACAATTTATATTAAAATCTTACAATCTTTTTTAAAGTAGACTCAATTTTTCAACTAACCCAGTATATGATCTTGGATGAAGGAATTACATAATCTTCTGATAGTTTAATTTTTAAAACTACACAAACACACACACACAAAACCCAGATACTATGGAACAACTTCCATGGCTGTAGTATAGAGAACAGCAGAGCCAATTATTTAGCCTGTTATTTAGATCTGTAATGGAGACCATAAAGATGTTTTACATAGCAGCTTCTTCAAGATATAGAATTTGTACTTTATGTGTAAAGCAGTGACACCGTAAATGAAAGAAAAAGAGACACTGGAACAGTTGGGTTTAAGACCCACTGTTATTCAGTATTTCTACAATAGTGCTGCAGAGCTCAAATCACTACTCAGTTTCACATTTCTTTTTCTTCTTTAAGAAGGCAGAGAGAGTGTGAAGGAGAGAGCACAAGCAAGAAAGCAAGAGAAAGAAGCAGTTGGGAAGAAAGTGAGATGACAATCAATATAGCAAATTTTCCCTAGCAACAAAAATAGCTGACAGACCTGCTTCCCAAAGAACACTGAAAATTACTTTGCAAGTAAAAGTAACAGAGAAGATAAGTCAACTTGAGGGACTTAAGGGAGAGCAGTTATTGACAGATACGAGGATAATAAGTGCTCAAGATGGACAGGTTTTCTTTTATCTCAATAAAGCACTTTTGGATGAAAAGATTGGCAAGACACGTGCGAGACAAAACCATAAATCCTGTTCCTTATTTACGTAATTTTATACAAAGGAGCATTGATGTATGAAGTGTAAAACAAATGTGTTGAATGCTAAAAATATAGTATTACAGAGAACAACTTACGCACATGCCCAGCAATAAAGAAACTTAATATTTGCTGAAATATACTTTGCCCATTGAAGAAATGCACTGATTTTACAAAAGGCTGATTGTTTAATGTTCACTACTATTCTTACATGAAGTAGCTGGTACAGTTGCACCTTAAATTGTTTCCTGTTAAAATTGTATAAGAGATCACATCTACACCAAACAGGAGATAAGAATATTAAACGAGATAATCTAGTACATATTTCCTTGCTTCCAGCTCCTACTGCATTTATATATTCCATGACACATCCCCTTTTGCCATTCTGGTGCCCTTCAAGCCAGATTTTGAACATAGAGTGGTTTGGGTTTGGCGTTCTTTGGTTTTGGGCTGGGGTTTTTTGGGGGGGTGCATGGGGAGAGTGGTGGCTTTGGTTTTTTTGTTGTTGTTATTATTACTGGAAAACATTAGACAGGACTGATAGCAGGTGAATGTATGCAGTAATTGGTGGATGAAGAGAGAGTATTTTTCCATCTTTCCCTTCAGTTAGATGATGTCCTTATGCTTTAAAATGAAATTTCTTTGTGTAATAGAGAACCATGTTTGTATCAACATGGGAAATATTCTTCAGTAAACTTCATAGATATGTAAAACCTTTCTTAACCCACACCGGTCCACCTCTCACAACATTACCTGAACAGTGTAATCCTGTTGCCAGACTTCTGACCAGCCCCAGTGCATATAGCATAAGTACCTAGCTTGGTTAGTTGTATTTAAGGTGCAATCCAAAACCTGCCATACTCAACAAAACACTTTGGTAAAGTCCCTTTTCCAAAGCTTATTACTTTTAATGCTAAACATTAGACAATTTCTTCAGGATTGTGGAGAAGAGGTCTCTTTATTTACCAACTAAATGCCTGCTCCCCCCAGGAGAGAGTTTACCATCATCCATATACCTACAACAATATGCAGATTTTCTGGCTGCAGTGGATTTTAATAAAAATATGAAGGACACTGCCAGCCCACTGTAATTCCATTACAGTCATGTGTTGTCTAAGATAGTACTTGATTCTACCATTCCCCGCACCTACACACAAGCCTTTGAATGTTGATTACAGTCTCATCAGCTGGAATGGAGAGAAAGAGCTTCCTAACATATTCATACTCACATGATGACAGCACTTTTTATACAGTTGATCCTGAACAGATCCACAGATAGCTACTACTCCAGTAGCTATTACATTTATAAGGAAGCAGCAGAAGATTCTTTGTCCAATGAGTATGCAGTCTAAAAAATACTTTAAACATTAATATGTCTTGATAGATCAAACACCATCATGTTCATAGTTTAGACTTTTCCTGACAACAAGCCCCAACAACCTGCTTTCTAAATGCACCTTGTAGCCTCATCTGTAAAGGGTTGCACTAGGCTGCCACAAAGTCTATGCAACAGCAACAGACCTGCTTTTATTGCTGCAATGAATGCATACAACCACTATTTAAACAGCAGTTATTCCACAAGGCATTTGTCATTACAGCTTCACAGGACACAAAGCTTACATGCTGGGAAAAGTTCTGTTTTGCAAAATCATTCTAAATGTATGCAATTTAAGAGTTAAGAGTTAAGAATTAAGAAGATTTAAGAAGCTGACTGTTTCATATTTTATTATTCAAGGCAAGTGTTGTTTCTAATAAGTATTTTGAAAAACAGCTATATCTCAAGGCTGGCTGCTCCAAGGATAAATTTGTCCAGCTATTTGTGCTGGGTACTCAATATCACAGTACTAATGAGAACAAGTGGTGGATAGATATTTAAAAAAAAACAACCAAACAAGAAAAACCACCACCAAATAAGGGGAGAGTTTAGAGTTTAGGTATGAAAGTATGAATTGCGTCGTCATAAACAGGGTAACTAAATAAACAGGTTAACGCACCATACAGCTAGCTGTTATATATTATTTACTAATATTAAGCATTAGCACAGAACTTTTGCATGTAGCTAAGTAGTGCAGATAAAGCCAGGTTTTTGTTGCTAGAGCACATGCCTTTTCTGACTGAGGTTTCAACTAACTGTGCATAACAGTGTTCCCACTAAGACAGTTAAATCATGAGGAGTCTGTAAATAAGGTCATTCTTAATATACAAATACAAAGAGTAAGCAAGACATTTATAATCTATAAGAATAAAAATCAAGCCATCTCTATGAATGATCATAAAACTGAATAGGTCTTGATTTTGCCACAGACATAAGCTGAGAAAACAAACTTAATCAAGCTCTAGGCATTTTTTTACCAAGCTAATTAATTTCTGGTTAAATGTGACTCTAGAACAGCTGTTTTAAGCATAAATTTGAACATGAGTTCTATATGCTGTTATGAGAGATCAGAAGTCTTTATGCTGTTATGAGAGATCAGGAGCTTAAGCTGGCATTTTATTTTCCTCTAAGCTCTAATCAAGGAACTTCAAACGATCTTAATCCCCATGTGGTTTACAACAAATTCAGGCATGATAGCAAGTTCTGAGAAGAGCTAATGAATTTCCAGTTCCCTGTTTTGCCTTGTCTAGCTGTATGAAGTGGGAAAAGATGTGCAGCAGGTTGCAAGAAGGGATGGAGCATAGATGAGTAGGTAAGGTTTTATGTATGACCTAGTACTGTGCACACTATAGCATGCAGTGGGAGATAACAAAGATAACAGGAGGCAGGAGAAGCAGGTAGAGACACACTGCAGTGAGGTAAGTATGTGGCAACGCAGTGAGAAGGTGTAATCATGGATGGGTGCTAATACAGTCCTCATTTCAGGAGCCAGAGTTTCCAATTTCAATCTTGCAGAAGCATTGAGTGCATGTCACTAGGCTTCCTAAGCTCCTTGGAGAGCACAGATCTCAGTCCTTAGATTGTAGTGCAAATCAATAAACTGCTGTAGTATAAGAAGATGTAAAGCTGTTTTTCAGAAATGTTACATGAACTGGAAATGACAAGCTCTCCACACACATCTCTGCTCTTAGAGATTCCACTCTGAGATGCATCTTGCAGCATATTCTATGGGGCTTTTAATAATTTATTTATTGTGCCTATGTCCAAATTTCTCACACTTGTGCAATGTGATAAATGGAGAGCTGTGGGGTCTGAAATTCTGTTTATTAAAAAAAAAAAAGTCTGTAGCAAATAACTCTCCACACTGTTCTGCCTGGATGCCTTAAAGGGCTATTCTACCCAGTAAAGAAAGTAATCCCTTGCAACAGAAGAGTCTAAACTTTACACCTTCAGAGGTCAGATTTTTATGCTAAGACTACCAAGAGTCTGAATCAGTGATCCCAGCAGGATGGATATTTATCCTCTGTGACCATGTTCAGTATCATTGGCTTTTACAAAAATTAGTAATTTGAGCTGCAAACCTAAAACTTCTACTAAAGGGCAATAAAATTCTTGATTATCCATTACACTATTGATCCTTGTGATTACCTAATATTAAGACATTATTTTCATGACGTGCAGATCAAGAGAGTTAAAACAACATTAGAACTGATGATATATTTGCATTTAAGGAGAAATTACTGGCAACTAGTAACTATGTGAGACTGTTTAAACAGAGTAATTGATGTTGAGAAGCCTTAAATATTAATTCCCAGTTCGTGTACAGGAGATTTAAACTACTCAATATCACACAGTTTTTAACTGAACATGGAAGTCACTCATGATAAATGTGAGCTATTTTTCCTGAGTTAGTCTAATAAAACTGCTTGGAAAACGAAATGTAAAATATATTGTCAAAATGTAGTGACTGCATACTCAGTATGAAGGCCAAAATGTTAGTAAAGATGAAAATCTGCAATATTGTGAAACCTTTCACGTTTCAGAAGTAATAACTGAAATTTCATGCTGAACTGCAGAGACCATTTGGCTAAAGGTGGAAGCAGTAGAATGATTGCTGACTACACAGCAGAGACGTTCCAAAAAGACACTGAACTAAAAATATCAGGTCACTATGATAACTTTCACAGAGAAGTGTAACATTTGGTAACCTCACTGAAAGTGAAGGCCACTGGAAGCAAACATTTCCGTTGCTGTGTTAAAAGATCAGACTTTTCTATAGTAACCACATTACAGTTATCTTCAGCAAACTGATTAATCCTGTGCATAACTTAAGCTGCTAAACCAATTGCACTGGAGCTCTGAGACCAGTTCACACCCTTTCCTTTTGCTATCAGCCACGAAGTAATGCTCAGCCTCTAACATCCTTATTGCTCTCTATATTTGGGTACAACATATATGTAGCAATATACATAAGTGTTTTTCAAACGTACATAAGCATTACACACATGGTTTTAAAATTATTTGTTTTCAGAGATTTCGAATTCTTGGGATACTAATATTAATTATGGACTTCAGATAACAAATATAATATCCTGAATACCCACTTCAGAGACTGGAAACTACTTCTTCTAAACATCAAGTTGGTTTTCCCCAACTTCCTTCTAGCAAATGGAAAATAGCCCTTTTCAACATCTTAAAGCAAACCACTTCTGAGTATTTCAAATAACTTAACACAACCAAGATCATCTCTGGCAATATAGTCCCAACAGACATGAGTTCTGCTCTGTGAACTGTAAAAAACTTTTTGTTTAATTTTTGTTTTATAAGCAGTCTTTCAGAACTTGAAAATTTTCCAGTTGATCCAAACTCCTAAGCAAATGTTAGTTTAACTCACAGCCTTGGTCCTGATACCAGCCAATTTTCAGGTCATGAAACTCCCTCCTTCTTTCAGCTCAATGATTAGTTTTTATAGTAGGTTCAAGAGAGTTGGACAAAACACCTGAATATGTTTTTCATTGAATATTGGTTTGTTAGTTGGTATTTCAGGTTTTTGTTCTCTTGTTTTTGATGTATACGTTTTTTATATCATAATCACATGCTGGAGTGCAAGTTTCTGAGCAGAATGAAAAAAAATTTTGTCTGCCAATCATAGAATCATAGCATGTTCTAGGCTGGAAGGGACCTCTAGACGTCATCTGGTCCAACTTCCCTACACAAGTGGGGACACCTCTACTTTGCTCAGGTTGCTCAGAGCCCCATCAAGCCTGACCTTGAATGACTCCACGGATGGGGTCATTCCACAATCTCTCTGGGCAGCCCATTCCAGTGATCTATCACCCTCATGTTTAAGAACTTTTTTTCTAATATCCAGCCTAAATCTGAATACTGAGGAGTGTTTTCCAGCTACAGTTCTACATCATTTTTCACCACGTAACTGTCTGCTTCTGGTGAGCCACAGCAAGGCCAGACGGACATAAAGAAAACATTGGTACTTTATTCAATAAGGACTTGAAACTAGTGAGACCACTATGCCTAACAATCTAAACAATGAAAGAAATAACTTTATGCCATAGTTATGAGGCATTATGCAGGCCTAGGACAAGGTAGGCACAAGTGAGTTGGAACAGGATAATATCTCATAAGCATAATGAGATTTCTTATTCCAGAGGTACAGTACTTTCTAAATATAACTCAGTAAATGAGAATACATGCTTAGCTAGAAATTAAAATGTGAGAGAAAAGGAAATGAATGATAAAGGAAAGAAGGTCAGTGGGAGCAAAGGGAGGAAGAATCAGTGCCAAAGAAGTTACTCAAATTGAAAAAGGTCAGAAATATATTCATAGCAACTGAAGACTAAACCCTAAATTATGTATTTGCCAGAAGTGTGAGAAACTAAGAATTAGCTTGAAGAACACTCCTAAGAACTTTGCTAAAGCCATATCCCTGACATTAGTACTGCACTGTAAAAAGCTGGGCATTCCACAGGACAAAAGGGAGCCACTGCTGCCAGCTGAGGTTAAGCACATTTAAAGATAATTAAGAAAAAGGACCCAAGGTGAAAGGCACCTTCAACAGCACTGGTAGTGAAGTAATAAAAGCAATGCAAGCTTTTGAGAGATGTTGAAAAACAGCTGAAGATATAAGTTCCTCAGTCTTCCTTATTTCATCTCTCTATCCTTCACCAGTTACCCATTTTTTTCACCAAGCTGTCTCTTTCACCTTATCTGGTTTACATTTATTTTAAGATGAAAACTTTACTTTTGCCACCCCTTGGACTAGCAAAATTTTATGAAGACCTTTTCCCCCTTCACATGGAGGGGAAACACCCAACACAACATACCCAACACAATTATAACAGTTCTTCAGAAAGAAGCCAATATGATGCATGAGCACGTCAACTATATAAAACTTCTACCCCAAGTAGAGATCATGCCCAAAGAAGAGGTGGGTTAAACACATTGCAATATTCTTTAGGCACTTCACTAAGCAAATGTTAGTTTAACCCACAGCCTTGGTCCTCATACCACTCAATTTTCAGATCATTTTCACTAGCTATGGCTAGTGAAGTTAAAAGCAAGTGTTCATACAATTTTAACTACAGGAACCAAGAGGAGCAAAAACCCTCAAAAAAGGCTACAGAAACCATTCTCAGCAAGGCAGATACGACATGGTTTCAGAGCCAGTCAGCAACATCATATGAGCAATCAGTCTGTACATTCTTTTCTTACAGTAAGGACAAGACAGCTTAGCCTTCAAAAGCTAGGACA
Organism: Eurystomus glaucurus suahelicus; assembly: GCA_032159205.1. Lineage (NCBI taxonomy): Eukaryota > Metazoa > Chordata > Aves > Coraciiformes > Coraciidae > Eurystomus > Eurystomus glaucurus. Next base: position 28,939 of record JAVFHW010076199.1, read on the forward strand.
CACTAGCTTACACCAGCTGCTGGGAGGGTGCCAGCAGACAGCTGCACCAGACAGCTGCAGAGTGCCAATACACTCCCTAAATCCAATCCCCCTGGTTTTTTCCCTCCCTTTGTGCATACTCCTGAAGCCTGGAGCAGCTGCTGGAAGAAAACTCCCTCACCCATGGGAGAGCTCACATTTATATGCAACAAACGGAGCAGAGGTTTCCAGCTGGCAGAGTAGGGAAAGTGGTGATACTCTCCTACTCTTTCATGGTCTAGGCACATTTCCCTTCTTGTACTCTGAGAGCCCTGCTGCTGCTGTTGACTTGAGGGGTGACTAGAGTACCTTTTCTGATAGCAGCTGATGTGAAGTGGGCACTTGAGACAAGTACACCAGTTTCTGCTGAATGAGCCATCAGGCCTATGCAAAAAAAATCACTGTTCTGTTTAGCAGTTTTGTTTACTGCAAGAATCTGTCTGCAAACACTGAGACCCTGATACTTACAGGTCTTAACACTAGTAATGGAGAATCTGCCACAGACCCTCAAACTCCCTAAATTTGGCTCAGAATAAACATCCTCCTCCTTTGCACAAGCTCCCACCATATGCCAGCATCTGGCAGAGATTCACACTGACCTGATTCACTGAAGAATACAATGATCTATCCCTAAGCTAAAAATTTTAAAGCACTGGAAAAGTATTTCAGTATACAGGTGGAAACATGAATTCAGATTCCCTGACTCTTAGTGTAGTTCAAGTGCTCTGGGACGGTAACAGTAAATTGCTTTTGCCAGTAATTAACTTTCACTTCAGAAAAACACATAAAGAGCACTATTTGCATATATCTGTAACCAAAGGCAGGTATTCCAGCTAAACTTCCCAAGGAATAACACTCTTATGTACATTTTACATAAGTTTTCACCTTTTGTACATACAACTATAAACTCATTGGAATATTCCTTCATGCTCATGCAACACCAACAGTGAACAAATGGTGACACACCATTATATCATCAATATACAGCTTCTATAATTGGGGCAGGGGAGATCCAAAGGCTGCCAGCAGTGCATAGCCTTCCCTTCATCACTTTTACCTTCATTTCCTACATGAACCTGATTGAGCATAGGCTGAAGAAACATACAACCCACAGTTCATCTTCACAATTAAATTCATTTTTTAAAAGTCCAAGCTTGTCCAAAGATTTGCTTTATGTTGAATTGAGCCATGATTTTTAGAAGTGAGTCTAAACTTAAGCTCCTAAAATTCATGAGGCTGCTAATGAAATAATCTAATTTTTGGAAGTGATGAATACCCAGCAGCTCACACTGTAAGCTGCTGCAGCCATAAAGTCACACTGAAATTAGCCCATAAGAAGTGCCAAAACACTCACTGCTCCCAGCAGGGCTTGTAAGACAGAAGTACAGCATAAAATACACCTTACCCTGATTGGTACAAAAAGCTCCCTTCTCCAAGAGTGAAACTGATTTCTATCACATCATGATTCAGCTACTGTGCAAGGAATAATTTGGAGACCTATACAGTACTGACCCCTTTCAGGCTATTGCTGCTGGATTTATTTTTGATTTGGGTTTTTTATTTTCTTTTTTGAAGTTGAGGCTACCCGGGGAGGGACAGACTAAGAGCTGAGCAAGCATGAGGGGTGGTGACCTCATCTTTTGCTCAGCCTCTCAGCCTCCCAGCCAAGGCAATGTAGAGCAGTTTGCTTGACTTCTCCGGAGAGCCAGGATTGGTGTGAAAGCCCAGCATTAGTGTGTGTGTTTCGGATTATTTTTCCATGTCTGTTCCAGCATATGCCTTCTGTACAGTTTGATCTCTTGCTCATAACACCCATAGTTGATAGGGATTTTCTCAAAAACTTCCTATATGGAAATATATCACTTCAGGACATAGCTATGCAAGCCTAGATATGTGGTTGTTCAAGCTAAGCAATGCCTGAAGCTCTTGGATTCTTTGTAGTTTTAACATCCAGGATTTACTCATGTTGAGAGCCCTGGTTGGGACTCCATTTATTTAGACTAAGCTTTTACCATCTGTTCTTCCAAATTCTGAAAACTAAGGCAATATTCTCCACAAGCATCTTACAAACACAGATGATCATTGCAATTTATATTAAGATATACTGCATACAGGAAAAACAGTTCCCAAGGTTTTCCTTCAGGCATAAATTGAGGATTGAAACTCTAATGCTCTAATTTTTTATCACAGTGAAACAATTCTCTGGTTTACAAGAATTTGCCATCACAGAGCTCCGCAGTATTGAGTGAAGGCCCAAACTCTTTGAAACTAAAAGCTTGTAAGACTTTTCTAATTAAAAATAAACTGGTCAGCTTCACAAATACACCACCTACCCTCATGCAGTCCTTACAAAAAAAGTTTTGTATTATCTATAAATTAATATCTCTGAATAATTAGCAAGTTATATCTACAATATAATTTAAAGAGTTTCAAGCTGTTGCTGCATGAAGAAAACACATTAATATCTACTTCATTAAAAGTACAGCTCCTAGCCCTTATTCTTGACTTCTTTTGCCCATTTCCACCTACCTGACAAATCTCACCTGAACAGACTATGCCCATTTCCCAGATATTATAGGTACCAGTTGCCTGTAATTGTGGTTGGGCATTGGAGCTTCCCCAGGGCAGGCTTCTGTGAAGGCCTCTCCAAAGGATGACCTGCTCCACCAGCCCCCAGTGGTGCAGAAGCCAGGTATGGTAGGTGCAGCCTCCCTGACAGAAAGCTGACAAGAACCTGGGCTTGCTGGAGACCTGGTAAAGATCAATTTGGTTCCTCACTGCCATTAAACATAGTGACTGAGGACAAGGAAAAGGCTGAGGTACTGAATGCCTTCTTTACCTCAGTCTTTAATAGCAGGACTAGCTGCTTACTGGGTGGCCAGTCCCTTGAGCTGGAAGATAGGGATGGGGAGCAGGAGATGGCCTCCATAATACAAGAAGAACTGGTCAGTGACCTGCTGCACCACCTAGACATAGACAAGTCTATGGGACCAGATGGGTTACATTCAAGGGTGCTGAAGGAGTTGGGCGATGTGCTTACTAAACCACTCCTCATGATCTACCAGAAGTCCTGGCTAACTGGGGAGGTCCCAATGGACTGGAGATTAGCTAATGTGAAGCCTATTTACAAGAAGGGCGGGAAGGAGGATTGAGAGTACTACAGACCTGTCAGTCTGACCTCAGTGCCAGGGAAGGTTATGGAGATCATCTTAAGTATCATAACACAACATTTACAGGGCAACCAGGCCATCAGGCCCAGTCAGCATGGGTTCATGAAGGGCAGGTCCTGCTTAACAAACCTCATCTCCTTTGATGACAAGATGATCTACTTGGTGGATGAGGGAAAGGCTGCGGCCATTGTGTGTCTGGACTTCAGTAAAGCCTTTGATACTCTTCCCCACAGCATTCCACCAAAAAAATGGCTGCCCTAGGCCTGGATAGGTGTACACTCTGCTGGGTCATGCACTGGCTGGATGGCCAGGCCCGAAGAGTGGTGGTGAATGGAGTTAAATCCAGCTGGTGGCCGGTCACAAGAGGCGTTCCCCAGGGCTCAGTTCTGGGGCCGCTCCTGTTTAATATTTTTATCAGTGATCTTGATGAGGAGATTGAGAGCACCCTCAGTAAGTTTGCAGATGACACAAAGTTAGTTGGGTGTGTTGATCTGCTTGAAGGTAGGGAGGCCCTTGAGAGGGAACTGGACAGGCTGGACTGATGGGCCGTGGTCCATTGTATGAGCTTTAACAAGGCCAAGTGCTGAGTCCTGCAAAGTGCTGAGTCCTGCAAAGTGCCAAGTCCTGCAAACCCCAGGCAAAGCTATAGACTTGGGGAGGAGTGGCTGTAAAGCTGCTGGTCAGAAAGGGAGCTGGGGGTGTTGATTGACAGCCAGCTGAACATGAGCCAGCAGTGTGCCCAGGTGGCCAGAAGGCCAATGGCATCCTGGCCTGTATCATTAATAGTGTAGTCAGAAGGACTAGAGAAGTGATCGTCCTACTGTACTTGGCGCTAGTGAGGCCGCATCTTGAGTACTGTGTTCAGTTTGGGGCACCACAGTACAAGAGAGATATTGATGTACAAGAGAGACTGGAGAGGGGGCAGAGAAGGGCGACAAAGCTGGTGAAGAGTCTTGAGGATAAGTCTTATGAGGAGCAGCTGAGGGACTTAGGGTTGTTTAGCCCAGAGAAACAAACATTGTACAATACTGGGCTGATTTCACTAAAAGCTCCGTTGAACAGAAATGAATATTAATCATTTTGATTGTTGTTGGTTTTGTTAAAATTTTGTACATTTATATCCTTACTGCTTTAAATAGTGAAAAGGGATATTATTCAACATTGTATACTATAACCAAATTCAAAGGTAAATTTAAAAAGATGGAAATTATGAAACGATAGTGGTTCAGGTCCTCATAAGAAATTTCAGGTTTTCATTCTAGTTCAGAAGGGGGAAAAGGTTTCAGCTAGAAGGATTCTATGTGTCGTCACAACACACACACCCCCCCCCCCCCCCCCCCGGCCCCTTCCAGGAATAGTCACTATAAAAACACCAACATGTCTCCTAGAACCTCAGCTAACAGAGGCCCAGGGCCCAACTTCTACAGCCAACAGCCCTGCCAGGGATGCAGGACATGCACAGGGCTTCCCAGATAAGAGAGGAGAAGTATCTCTCTGCTCCAGCAGTGACAGGGTAGTAAAGAATGACATTTATCACATGAACTCCAGCATTCTCAAACCAGCTCACTTCCTCTCTTTGCTGGCTCCCTGTCAGCTTCACCCATAAAAGATCCATCCCACAACAATAATCTTTTTCCATGACAAGGCCTCAAAATCCCCAGAGGTTTAAATGGGAACATGATGACAACGCCAGGAAATTAATACTAGTTAACGGAAGGACAACTGTCTATTAATATGTTTATGGGTGAAAGCATCTGTTAAACTGGAGTTAAGCCTGAAATAGAGATTATGTTTAAAAAGAATATATGAATACAAAAGGTATTAATTTCTTCTGTAAATTATTCATTATTAATTAAACCCTCAGCTGCACGTAGTTGGTAGATTTCTGTTAAAAAATAAAAACTAAGTTATTCATGTAAGCTCTCCATTTGGCAAGCACATTTATTTTATCCCCTTACAGAGAAAATCGAGACATTTTCAAGTATCTGTGTGTTCAAAGGAATACTATACAATAAGAATCAGACATTTGGGACAACCTGGCATGTTCCCCAGCTTTGCAAAGTTGGAGTTTCTCTTTCTCTTGAATAGGCGACGTAGGAAATAAAGCAGTTAACATTTTTTCATTTGGTGTTTTGTTTAAAAAAGTTCTGGGAAAGAAAAAAATGCATATAGTAAGAAAGTTTATATGGGAGAAAAAACACTTTTTTGAAAAGACTAACTATATTTAATTATTTTCCCTCACATAAAATCCCTTCTGCTAGTATAAAATCTGGACTTCTACTTTTAAAAGAAAATGCTTCAAAGTTTTTCCCTTGGACTTTCCTTGATTTGATAACATAAATCCAAACCAAAAATTTAGTTTTAAACTAGTGGAATGATTGCCTTTTTCCATGAAATCTAATTCTGTTATTGCTTGAGAGAAAGCTGAGAAAGTAAAAGTAACTGAGAAGCAGCAATTTCCCATTTTTCTGCATTTTTTTTCCATTTTGAAGTAATTAGAGCAATTAGGAAATTTTAAAACTAGAAATGGCATTTCAAGGGAGTTTCAGGGAGGCAAGAGGAGCTAACACAGACATTTCTAACACTCAGAGGAGAGGAGGCCCTGGTCACAGAGGGGCTCCCACCAGCACTGGGTCCTAGAGGAGGGGAAGGAGCAGCAGTGCTTTCAGACTGCAGCTCTGCCTGTCCAGCATAAGCAGCAGGAAACCCATCCATCTGCCGCCAGAGCTAGGCCACTCAGGACCTAGTCAGCTATCTCCCACATGCCTCCCACCTTCATTTCCAGTGTTGATAAAACAGATGTTGCTGGCAATGTTCACAGTAGGCCTGTGATACAAGTTTTAATCATCCTCTTTCTCAGATGCAAGCAAAGTAGGTATCATTCACCTTAGGAGAGGGGAAGGTTATGAGGACCCAGTGTGATCTTAATTTCAGCTCTACCTGCTGAAATCTTGATCTGTGCATGCATCCACCTGCAAGTTTATCATTATATGCAAAAAAGCTTAATCCTGACTGAGAAGTAGTCCCAGCAGACTGTGTTCTTTTGCTAAGAAAGGAGCTTGTGAAGTGCTAGGGCCTGAGCAATAGGCCCTGAATTGAAGTTGGTGTATGGATGAATCTCATAAGCAGATGAAAGGATTAAGGCTGGCCAGATGCCTCCCACTGCTGTGAAATGAGAGGATTATCAGGCCTCTCTGTTTGCCAGCAAGATCTTTTAGCTCTGCTGCTGGCTGAAACCCAGTAGGCATTGAGTGGTGGGGACACATGCCATACCAGGCCTTGATATGAGGGATGGCCTCCTCTGAGAGCCACCCAGGAGGGGAGGCCAGGCCAAGCACACCCCTAGGGGTAGTGTGAAGGTTGTGGTCCAACCATGTGTCAGGGGACCGAGTGAAGTGCTAGGGCCTGAGTAATAGGCCCTGAATTAAAGCTGACATATGGATGAATCTCACAACCGGACAGTATGACTGAAACCAGCAGAGGATTTTACTCTGCTGGGAAATTAGCTGATTATCAGTGAGAACAAACACACAGCTATCCTGAGAAACGGCTGATTTAAAACCAAAACAGATAAAAGGTACCTCTTCCTCTTTGAGTTTCTTCCCAGGCTTGGCTGACCTTGGATGGAACACAATAAGGAGGAAAAATAGCAGGTGTCCCACTTTTGAAGTTATTTTTGAGGATTGCCTATGCAACCTGAGTTGTTTATTCAACACTATAAAAGTTGGTCCTGCTTGCAGCAATCTTTGGAAGCCAACTTGCAGGTGGACGCACCACAGAGGGTTTCCCCCGTTACTGGAAAGGCCCCTGACTGCTCGCTGCAACCGGGACTCCCCAGCAACAGCAGGACAGGACAAGAACATCAGAGAAGACAAGAGTAAAGGATTTGGTAGGAACACCAAAGAAGACAAGGGTAACGGATTTGACAGGAACACCAGAAAAGACAAGGGTAATGGATTTTATTATCTATCCCTTTGGTATGTGCCGTAGTTTAATCATGTATTTCTGTGGAATGTATCATGTTCTGCTAATGCACCTCTCTGGCATCTGCCGGGGTGGTCTGTGCAAGGCTTTAGTGGTATTCAGGGTATGGTTGGTTTCTCCCTCTGTTGTTGAGTTTGCTGCTTGGTTCCTTTTTCCTTCTGAGTTTGTGGTTCGGTTTGTTTTCCCTTTTGTTATATCACCCCTGGTGAGCGGGTTTATTTCTTCTCTTGCCTGCTATGCTATACCATTCCTGCACTCCATGGAGATAGATAATAAAATCTACATCTATTTGTACATGTGTCTTCTGTCACATTCTTTATGCTGAGCCAGGTAATTGGCAAGACAGCTTGCCACACACTCTGGCACTGGCTCTGTAAATGCTTCCCTTTTTGTGGTGCTGCTTTTCCCTGTCTTACATCAATGGCTTGAATTCAAATACATAAAGTAGGTTTTACAGCAATCTGAAAAGCTGATTGGAGCATATGCCTGGACAGTGCAGCCAATTTCTCTAATGTACTGCCAGGACTATTGTTTTTTTCTGATAGAATAAATCCATCTGAATAGGAATCTATTTTGTTGTGGGGTTTTTTTTCTACTTTTTTCATTTTTTGAAGGAGGGGGACCAGTTTGGCTTCAGGAATTTAAAAACTCAGAAGGCAAATATCAAATAATTTTGCCGATCTTTGAACTTAAAGGAGATACAATCAACAATATCCTGTCTGCCTTTCACCTTAAAGGACCATCTTCCTTTGCATCTGGAGAGCATATGAATAACCAGAGCCTCCTTTTCACTTTATTTTGGGCAATGTAGTTTTAAAAGTTTACCAGGACAGGCATCTGAACCACAAGTCACTGTGCATGTGTCTGACCTCCCTGCCAGTGCTGACAAGCCACCCAGACATGGGGACTGCTCCACCTGTCCTTAGCTGAACCCAATCATGATGGGGTACAAGAAGGCAAAGCTGAGAGAGCACCTTTGAAGTCATCTTTTCTGCTGAACCTAAGGATGAACTCAGAGTCATTACCCTAAGTAGTAGGAGGACAAGGAATCTGGAGGCACTGTTACGCAGCTGAGAAGTTAGTAAGAGCAGTTAAAGGAGAACATTTGAGCCAGGGCTTATTCACTGATATTTTCTTTCCCATTGAACCATTATTACTGAGAATATGCAGTTTAGTGCATTCCTGCTCCATTTCTTGGCCTTCAGTGACAACTGGGGGTTCCCATTTACTCCAACAAAAATGCATTGCTTTGCCCCTGTTGTATAACAAGCTGCAGATGGGGTGGACAGTCTGTGTTCAGACATAGGCAGTATGGTGGGTTTACATAGGGAGTAGCAGAGATCTGAGAGTGAACACTGCAAATAAAAGCTGACTCATCTGGTAGGAACATATTGCATCATGGACTTCTTCTTACTCCTTTTGCAAAAAAATGCTGCACACAAGATTAGAGTCACACTTCTGGCAGAACAGGCCCTTTGCTACCAATCCTGAGGGGGGCAGTACCTTCCTCAATAACCAAGACCTAAATAGCCTCTACCTCAAGCTTGAAAATGCTGGGAAGCACAGTTTGAGTCTCCTATTGTAACTCTGGTTTTGACTGTTTCCTTCATCTCTGTAGCCTTGTTTCTGCCACGAGGCAATGCACATAATCACCAGTCTACAACTCCTCCAGGTACTTCAGCTTTCCAGTGCAAAAGGGGAATACACAAACATTAAAAATCCAAATATTTTATTTCACAGCTAGTCAATAGCTTTTCAGGCTGTTTCTTAAACCTGAAGTCATAGATGTCTATGCATGCACATAGCTTGGAAAGCACTGCATCACTCATGCTGGGGAGCACAGCAATGACCCAAGTCTCTGCCACACTTGCTAGCACTGAGCACAAGGCACATAAGCAAAATTACAACCTCAGTCTCACTGGGCATGCAGGTCTCAGACCTCCATGCCATCACCAGCTATCTCCCAGCTACTGCCAGGACCAGTGGCTGCACAGCTCAGCATTTCAGCTTTTCCACTTTCAAAAGAGCTGGTTCCTGGCATGCTCTGCCTCTTCCTCAGAATGTGCCAGCGGCACATAAGCTCCATTGAAAGACAATGGTTCACAATACATAGCCTAATTTTTTCTTTCCTTAATTTAAATCTGTTGCTCCCAGCATGTTGCTCATCATTATGAAAATGAAGTCTCTGTTCTTCTTGGCGTTTACACTCTTCAGAAACTTGGAGACTTACGTTCTCACAGAAAATTAGTTTACTTTTTCTGCTTTTTTAAATGGCCTGAGCAAAGTTCACTTAAGCTGGGAAAGACAGTGGAGCATAAACCCAAGAACACCTTTCTCTTTACTTCCACTTTTTAAAGTGAAAATCTAAGCAGAGAAGTGACACTTTCAGCCCTTAGAAATTCACAGGCTTGGATAAAGCAAGAGACATAAATCTCATCTAGAACAACCTATATTTTTGTCGATGAAGGAGCTGACCCTCTGCATGAATACATTTCTTACATTTTTTCAGAAGGAGGGGAAGGCATCTTTTCTATCACAAGTAACCCAGAACTCATGGTTACTGCTGATCTAAGTGACAGCACAGTGTCCCCTGACTTCATGGTGCAACAAGATTGAGTCAGAGAGAACAGTGTCACTTACTGAATCAAGAGAACCACTTCACACAGTTATTTTGTGGATGGTTGTTTATCTGGGGAAGTCTAGTATTGCTTAGCTGTAGCTATTGCCAAAGAAACCAGAACTGAAAGCATTATGAACTGTCAATAAAACAGAATAGCATTACCATGCAAGCTTTGCCCTGTCTTTCCAACTGTTTCCCTTTCTTGCCCCAGCAAAGGGATGCACACAATCTGACTGAACATTTCATTTGTTCAGCAAGTCTGCTGGCTGTTTCCACTCCCCCTGCCAGACAAAGGGCTGATTATTTCTGTTCACGTTAATGCCATCTCCTATAAGCAGGTAGGCTGCCATTAATCTCTCATCACTGCCTTTCCCTTTCACAAAAAGAAGGATGCCTCCCTGTGGCACTGTGGGGACCACAGTACCCTTTGCACTGTCTGCAGTACCTGCCTGGCAAAAAAGGCCAGGGCTTTTACTGCTCTGAATATCCCCTCCTGAGACCCACTATACTGTCAATTCATTTCACTGGCCTCAGTGACATCCCCTTTGTGAAGGTCTGAAAGACAAATCCATCCTTGTTGTAACACTACTGCCCTCAGTGGAGTTGTAGCACAGTTGAATTTGGACCAAACTCTTAACTTTGATTTATTATAAAAGCTGCTTTGCCCATGTGTATAATTATTAGAGGCAGATTACTTCTCTCTCAATATTGAACCACTTCTCTGTACCTGCTATTTCATATAACACAGCCACTTGAGTTATAGACATATCTATGTGAAACAGATCAATAGATGCTATCCCACACCTGCCAGTATTAATTCAGTATCAGGAACATCTTTGCCACTTGACTTTTTCATGTATTTGTGTATGAGGTAAGGGGGTTCACAAGTATTTTTTTAGTTTGGTGTCTTTGTTTATGATAGAAGGAAAGCTTGCCAACAACACACCAAATACTCTCAAATTAAACTCAATTCAGTGGCTGTGATTAAATGAATTGTGACTGACTTCTAAACCCTTCACTTCTCAGCCACAAATCCCCCCTGCTCCCCAATCACCTGAAGTAATGACTAATGCCAAGTTCCCCTAGTTACACTGGAAAAGGGGAAAATGGTTGGGGGTTAGACAAGGAAGTCTACTGCCTCCAGCTTATTTTTGGGCTTTCATTTCCATAACAAATATGAGAGAAGCCATATTAACTCTATTGCTCCTCTCCTTCTCATCCCTTGCTGTGTAAGTGCCATACACAGCTCATTTTCATTTCAGTTGATATTATCTGCCATTTCCTGACTTTCTCCAACATGTTCTTCTCCATTTATTTCCTGATTCACTTGTCAGTATCACTCACGCATGCAGACTTCCACTGTAATAGCCAGCATCTCCATTAAAAAAATAAACATAGGGGTCCAGTCTCTTCTCTTTCACCATAACCATGCCAGCATATATGTGAATTTTTACTCCCGATTTACATCAGCAAAAGACAACCAAAAGGTTCAGCCTGTCCAGTGCTGGGCATCCCTATCTCTCACTAAGGCATGAAAAGTCAATAGCCCTCAAATACCAACTCTTATTAGAGGTACAATTAGGTAGGCATAACAAGAAACAAATTAAGCCTTTCCCACATTTGAAGTGTAGTTAGCAAGATGAAGTAATACTTGCATTGACCGTGGGTTACTGCAATACTAATAGGCTTGTCTTTTCTCATAAATATGAAGTTCCATTCCCTTGTGAACTGAAGAAATAATCATGCAACTTCATTTTTTATTAGCTCTAGGGGAATTGCTCCCACATTTCCTCTGAAAATGGCTCCATGGCACAGGTAACCCTCATTATACACAATTACTTTTCCTGAAGCTGGGCAGCTTTAGAGAGCAAGACTACAAAAAATAAGAAACTACAAAAATTAGGAAACTTCTCATGGAAGTTGCACAGCATGTGTTTCATAGCACAGTTTTCTCAGTGAATTCCCATTCCTATCATCCATCTCTTTATTTCACTACAAACACCTACAAAGGTAAAGCAATTGCAGTCTTTAAGCAAGCAAGGGATAACAGCAAATGGTTTGCCTACGAAATATGTCAACAGTTCTCAGCCTCAGCCACAGGAATTCTCAGAAACTAAGAACTCCTTAAGCACAGGATATAATTAACTATTTCCATACTGCAAATATTGCTAACAGAAAGCATTCCATAAGAAATAGTAAAGAGCAATCTTATCTACTGAGGTTGCACAGAAAGGTTTGAGCTACTGTTTGCAGAGAGCCTTAAGTGCCTGAGCAACACTAACCACAGAAGACTTCATTAGATTTCTCTCTATTTTCATTATAAAAATAAAGTTAAGGACAGTTTGTTCTTTACAGTGTTTCCTTGAAGTAAAGTGACCTTAGATACTAGACTGCAAGGGTTATCTTTTTGCAGCTGCTCTATGAGAGATTAACCACAAACTCTTCTTCCTAAAGAAAAACGAAAGAAATCTATGCAGTCTATATTGTATTATTGTCCCCAGTACCAAGCATAGTGTTTCCTATAGGAATCTTTAACCAGTATGATATATTCTGGACAATACTCATCATAAACACTGGCTAATATTTGTCACAAAGTATGTAATCCTAGTGAGCACTATAGCTCTTAACCAAGGCACATGCAGAAGCAGTTTTCCTGTGTTCCTGCCATTTGCAAGACAGCTGCTATATAGTTGTTCAGGCACACAGTACAGTTGGAGTCAGGCCATTTTCTTCCCCCAGTCCTCAGAGTACAGCATTTTGAGGCAGGAGGACAGCACTACTGCAAATGCACCTCGCTTGCCAGCTGCAGTACCTGGAGAACTTAGTCATGGCAAAAGTGTCAAACAGAGCTGTTGTCAGAGCTTCTGCTGCTACCACGTTTCCAACCCAAAAGCCAAACAACTGCCCACTTTGCATGAAAGTCCTCACTAGCTTTGACATCTCTCAAATTACATCAGGACTTCTCTATCCCTCATGGAGAAAGAGCTGCTGTATTATGAGGCAGATTATGTCAACTGCAAATTAGTATCTAACATCGCAATAGAGCATCTTTGCATATGAGAGCACTGCATCGTTTATTGACTGTTGGTTTACGGTGTGTTGTGTTTTGAAAAAAAATTAAAATTATATCCTCAGACAACAGTAAAATCATACTGGCTTACAACTTTTAAAAACTGCCACATGTTAGATGTGACCCTTATAAAGGATTAAAAATAACTAAGAACAAAGAATAACCATGCACTGCACCCTAAATGCTGTATTACACTTTTTGATAAAGCATGCAACCTGAATTTGCTCCTATCTCAGTGAAGAGGGGGGGGAGGATGTGGGTAACAGCAGAAGAATCCCATTCTGTCCTTGGCACCTGCTGGAGAAAAAACTATTGGTTCTAACTAAGCCTCTGATCAAACAGAAATCTGTAGGCTTACAATCTGGTTATTAATTTCCTTTGAAAATGCAGCAGGTTCATTTCAGGGGACAAGAGAGAGCAGGGGGAAGACCATTCTTCAACGACTGGCAGACCATCTGCAGCCATTCTACTTTCTCACCCATGGTTTCCATCCCTTTAACTGCAAATTGCACCAAATGTCGAATCAATTTATTTGTGACCTTGCACTAAGTGAAAGGGCAAAACAAGAATCTCTTAAAATGATAAAGGTAAGCTTTCACAGCTTGTGAAAATAGTAGTCCATAAAGCACTTCCCATTTAACAACCCTTCTAACAAGACAAGGATTGAATGCACTCTGCCTACACTATTTATTTAGGGGAAAAAAAAAAAAAAAAAAAAAAAAAAAAAAACCAAATAATCCTTTTAACACCATGATTCCAAATCACAAAATTAACAGTACACATCTTATCTAGCCACAGAAGTTACAGACTAAGAACTCTCACCGCAAGAGCAGCATAATCCATTCTAATTCTGTGCCCCTTTCTCCTAAGCATCCCAAGTCTTATTTATTTTTAATCTTTATTTGCACTGCAAGGTCAGGAAAGACTCTATTCTCAGTTCTGCCAGATACTGGGAAATCTGTTCCCACTGTTTTCTGGCTATGACTAAGAACTACTATTCTGTGAGCTTAATTTATTTGATTCTTGCCATTGCACAGTTATTCTTCACTTCCCACCTATGTCCTCCTTTTAAGCCATAACATATTACTGGAACTCTGTAGCTTCCCTACAGCGATAAATAAATACGCTTAAATTACAGATTAGTTATATTTAATGCTGTCTGGTCCCTTCCGCTGTTTACAACACTTGGTATGACAAGACCCCCCTGACTGGGGTCTCTAGGCCTTCCCACACACAAATAACTGGCGCACACTCAACATTAGATTGAAGATCGTTAGTGTCCCCATTCTATGAGGGTGACAAACTTATGGCACAGAGGAATGTAATTATTTTTTCAATGGCTGTCAGCATAATTTGTAGTAGCAGCTCCCACAAGCATGTTTTTTGGTGAAAGACACTTTCAGCCTCTAAATACCTTTTGCCCACTATTCTGGAATATTCCCTTTTATCCATTTTCCCCTCAATGCTCTATTCCACTCCTTTCACTTTAGAGTATATCATGTTGGACATTAGCAGCTTTTTTGACTTTTTCCATCTGCCTTCATTTTCATGGTATTCTCCTTGTGGATGTATGTACTGTTACACCCATCTAGAGTGCCCTATGACAATCTCACGTGCAGCATTACTGTGCTACACTGTTCTCACACACAGAGCAGTCTTCTCTCCCTGATGCCTAACTGATTTCCCTCCAGGTATGGGGTACCTTCTCTCAGGTGGGCACCCAATGCTGCCACAGTCCTGCCCTTCCAGCAGGGTCTCTGATCGAGCCCGGGAACCTCTCCCCAGGCTGGTCCATTTTGCTTCCTTAGTTGTCGAGCTCCAATTGCCCCTGTGCTTCAGGCAGGTCTCACAGTGCCTTCATCATGGCAGTATTACACATTGAATTTGTTCAGCCAGGCTATTTCAATCAGCTCAAGATTTCTAAAAGAACATTTTCTGTTACAGCTGTAGGCTTGGCCTTATGCACCACTGCATACCAACGCTTTGCTCCTCCTCCCCAAGCAGCTACCATTCCCTGTGGAGCCCTGTCAAGCTGCTTTCCTTAGACAGACCATCAACTCCCTGCTGCACTCAGTTAAGTGCTTCTTAGCACCAGGAATGGGAAGCTGGACTTAATTCCCAACCAGTTCCCTCAGTTGCTGGTCTCCTGGAGCAAACAACAGTAGTTTGCACTCCCTGGGTGCTGGCCAACTAGGCAAAAAGCCCAAAGAGAGACAAGCAGAGCAGCACAATTCCTTGTCTGGTGCATCATCCTGATTTTAATTCTGTGTACTGTTTATTATCCAGAATATTAAACTCACATCCTGCTTCTCTGCAGCCAAGAGAAATTCAGACTGTAAGGGTGGGTCATTTCTCTGGGAGGAAACCAAGCTAGGAGTGCCAGGCTACTTATACTCCTGCTCTAATTTGTTGACACATATGCATATACTTGGTGAAGATCAGGTTCAGCAATAGCAATTTGCAGTTTATAACTCAGATGCAGAACTGCTCTGAATAATGTCTCTGTTTTGCAGCATCAGTCAGACTGCTTCTCCAGCTCCATTGCTTTCAAACACTACATGCAGCTTCATGAAACCCTGCATATTTAACCCCCAAGGTCTACTTTTGTCCAAGGCCTGAGCTTGCCTTGTTAGATGAAAGAATAACTGAATACAGAGTGTCTCCTTGCAAACCCTGGAGACATGAAGAGCACGATTTGCCTCCGGTCAAACAACAAGTTGCAATAGAGAACTTGCTCTCCATCCATTACCAAACTCAGACATTGTGTTCTGAGGGAACAAAAGTGTTCACAAATCCATGTCAAATTCAGTAAACAGGTTTTAAACACAAATGTAGATGAGGATTCTTGAAGAGGTTTCAATACTTTTGACATTTTCAGATTAAGTTATTATCTTGGGAAATACCAAGAGATTTTGATTTTACATTTTCAAAATGAGTCCTCAAGAATCTTTCTTTCCAAGACTCTATTCAGGGGGCAGGGGAAGGGGAAATGGTGTAAAATAATCAAAAAATTTATTTTGCTTCATGTCAAAAAAGTATCAGATCAGCTTCCAAAGTGTTTACTTGAATCCTTTACTTTGAACCCTACAGACTCTTCATAACTGTACAACTGCTAAACAGGTAAACACATTTTTGCAAAAGCTGAGCCCAAAACAGCAATAGATTAAAACTTTTAAAGCCCAAATCATCTCATAACTGTATGGATACATATGAAAAAATTGGATTCATTGCTGGAACAGTAGGATGAAATTGCATAGGGTAACTTGTGAGATTACATAGCAGAAATCTCACCATTTCCTGTGGACAAGCATTACCTCTCCCATCTCTATCCCACATGACTCTGAAAAAGGTGATTGTTCCTATATTTTCAAATGTATATAGCAGCCATTTATATTTCTTCAACACTATTTGATGAAGCTAATAGAGCATTTAAAATGCAGTTCAATTCCCAAGAAAAGGCTGTATATTTGAGTTTGGATAATGCCTCAAACACAAAGACCAGTCAGCCTCACCTCCATCCCTGGAAAAATGATGGAGTGGCTCATTCTGGAGGTCATCTCTAAGCACATGGAAGAGAAGAAGGTTATCAGGAGTAGTCAGCACGGAGAGAGGTTGTGGAATCTCCTTCTCTGGAGACTTTCAAGACCCACCTGGATGCGTTCCTGTGTAACCTGCCCTAGATTCTACAGTCCTGCTTGGCAGGGGGGTTGGACTCAATGATCTCCAGAGATCCCTTCCAACCCCTAACATTCTATGACTCTATGATTCTATGAAAGGGATACACATGCATTTCCAGAGGAAGAAGCCTTACAGCTACCCTGTTGGAGGTGTATGGCACAATTTATAACACAGCCATGCTGCTCCTAGAGCTGCTTTTTGCATACACTACAGAGTTAGATATATAGGACTTTCTTGTTTATTTTTTCTACTGTTTTGACAGCAGTCATTCTGAAGCAGTATCTAAGTTTAAAGGGCTGTTTTGCAAGTGTAGTGGGTCTGGCTGAGCTGGTTTTCCACATAGCAGCAGTGTTTTGTGCTCGGAGCTAGAAGGGTACTGATAACATACCTGTGTTGTGACTACTGCTGAGCAAGGATCCCAGCATTCACCCCTCCAGTGGGATGGGGTGGACAAGATCTTGGGAGGGGACACAACCAGGACAGCTGACCCAAACTGACCAAAGGGCTATTCCATACCATATGACGTCAGCTCAGCTATAAAGCCAGGGAGAAGGAGGAGGAGGGGGGGGCCGTGCCGTTGTCCTCCAGAGCAACCGCTACGCGTCTTGGAGCCCTGCTTCCCAGGAAGTGGCCAAACATCGCCTGCTGATGGGAAGTAGACAATAAAACTTTGTTTGCTTTGCTTCCGCGCACGGATTTGCTTGGCTTTGCTTCTATTATTATTATTAAACTGCTTTTTGTTTTCTCATCTTATATTCCTCCCCTTTCTTTTTTTGCTCTGCTGAGGAGGGAGAGGGGAAGGAAAGGGGGGGTGATAGAGTGGCTTGGTGGGCACCTGGCGCTCAGCCAAGGTTAACCCACCACAGCAAGTCAGCCAATTTGAAATCAGATCCAAGATCAACAGAGCTGAGTCCTTGAAGACACATTTTTCCAGCTGACACACACAAATACACCTTCTTTTCTCAGTCACTAATTAGACCCATGTTGGACCTTAAGTCTGGCTCTGCAGTATGCTCACAGAAGCTTCAAAAAGACAGGGAAAAGCACAGAATTATTTGCTCAATATTTGGCTAAATTGTTATTCCCACCCCGCCTCCACCATGGTTGCCAGGAGTACTTGAACACTTCATTGAAAATAAATGGAAATTGCAGTTACACTAAAGAGGAGCTAAAAAAGGCCATAATGAAGGAAGCTTTTTTTAAATTTTAAGGTCATTGATAGTTCAGGCATACACCATGCTCTCAAACTTTTACTTGTTACCTGAAGTGAATCTAGTTCACACAACATTAACCAACACGAGAAACTCACACACATACTACACAAAGAAAGGCAAGTCACAGATTCTCCAACTATTTTTACAGTGCATAAGCATGTACTAATCTTTAAGATGATGCAAGAGATGTCAAAACTGTAAGATATCCTACTAAGCAGTCAGAAAATGCTATTGGTTTGAGGCAAATAAGGCATGGCTCTTCCCTGAAAATCAGCTTATTGCCATTGAAAGACTTTGTACAGTAGGGATAATGCTGCATACTGTTTTTGTGTTTCTCTGGTTTAGGTTTAGTAAACATGTACATAAACTGTATATATAACTTGATTTATATATCTGCAATGCAGTCAACAACTGTATCTGCACTACATAAGAAAACAAACCGGCTGTGTACTAGACAGCTCTGTTATCCATAGCAGTGAGACTGCAGATTCCTGGTTTCCAACAGGGCCTGCACAAGCCCATTCAGGATCCCAGGTGTGCACTCAGTAGTTCATACCATGTGTCGCGATCCGCCCACAAGGGATCGCGGGTCCGCCTACAAGGGGTCACGGCTCCGCTCACAAGGGTCACGGGTCCGCCCACAGGGGGTCAAGGGCAAGGCACTTCTCTCCAAATCCACAACCAATTGCAGGAATCAGACA
>JAVFHW010076200.1:6288-28408 GCA_032159205.1 Eurystomus glaucurus suahelicus
GATTAGCTATTAGGAAGAAATTCTTCACTGAGAGGGTAGTTAGGCACTGGAATAGACTGCCCAGGGAGGGGTGGAGTCACCTTCCCTGGAGGTGTTTAAAGAACGAATAGATGCAGTGCTTGACGATATGGTGTAGTGATTAGAGAGATGCTAGGAGAAAGGTTGGACTTGATGACCCTGGAGGTCCTTTCCAACCATAATGATTCTGTGATTCTGTGATATTTTTAAAAAATTATAATTCATCTTGGTTTTTCACTTTTCTCCATGTGTCTACCACTTCAAGAAAATTCATGAGTCAACATTGTTCCTTATTTTAGATAACTGAAAATGAGAAAAATCATTCAGCTTGTTCAGCTTGTGTCTCTACATTAAATAAATCTTGAAATAATTTATCCTTCCCATGAGCCTTTCAGATACACAGATCTCATTTATGCAGCTTCTGTGTAACTTTCTTCACAGCTTTAATTTGATTTGCTTATCCATGTGCTTCTGCATGCTCATGTTGGATCCTGGGCTTAATAGGATGCATGCCAAGTCTTCATGATGTTTCAGATACTCTGAGTAAATTAGATCATTAAAATACAACTTCACCTAATAGGTCACACTGGAGTGTAAAAAAATTCTTCTCCATATTAAAATGAACAAAACTGTTTTCTTTAGCAACTTATACAGCACCGGAAAAAAAAATCATTAAAGTATATGTGGAAAAACAGTATGAAACACTGTGCTTGACATAGTATTCCCAAAACCTCACAGTTTTGACTCCTCTGTCCACATTGTTATTTGGGATTTCATTTCAAGGAGGGGTCACCTTTTTCTTTTTTGTTTGCACAGTGTCCTGATGCATGGCTGGGGGGTCCTGGTTGCTGTTGTTGCATGAATAGGCTTGGTTTGTAGTCAGAAAAAATAATTTAAAAATTATTTATTATGCAGTATTCCGGTCTAATCAGGTTTACATATGCTAAGACTTGGGTCATGGATCTAAAGGTATTAAAGAATGCAACAGAAATTTGTGTGCTTGGTAAAGAACATTTGAATATATTTACTTTGATAGGTGAATTCATCTCATAATTCATATGAACCTGGACCGCAATGGCTGAAGCATCTCTCTGGGCCAGAGGCACTGCAGAACCACTCTGGCCCTAGGTCCAGAGACTCCCAGCACCTCCTGTGCCTTGTGGGAAGCTCTCTGTTAAGACACAGAGCCTGCTTTCTTGTGTGGCTGGTGAGCTCCCTGGCCAGACAGAGAGGACATAGGTATTGCCCTTCCAAACAAAGGCAATATGCAATTTCCTAATTTCTGCTGGAAAGAGGGGCGGCTGTTTATCTGCCTTAGTGCAGCAGGGCAGGCTGTTCCCTCCCTCTGCAGTGTGATGGGCAAGGCTCACCCCAGACCACCAAGGATATGGCTGAGACTGGACTCAGATGCCAGAGTACACAGAAGGATGTTTTAGGGTCCTGATTCCTCACTCTCTGGACCAGGGTATAGTCTCCCATTCAGCCTGTGTACACTTTATTGGCTTATCTCTTTATTTTATTTTGTAGGAATCAGTGTATACATAAAGTGACTGGTGGCAAACTGGTTTTTGCCCTGGCAGGGCACTGGGATGCAGCAGAATTAAGTTCTCAGAGGGCAAATTAAATAGCAGGGAGGCTTGATCTGAGGAGGACTGACTGGAAAGACAAAGATAAGGAAGTGTTTTGCTAACTCTTCACCACATCAGAGATACTACATTGTAATTCTAGGAAAAAAATGCCATCATGGAGGATTGGGATACTACTAAATGTGCATTTCAAGCACAACATGAACAAATCCTTCCAAAGACCTTTGAAATTCTTTATAAATTAATGCCAGCACTAGATATTTCTTAATTGAGTTACTAGTTTTCAGTAGGCTGAAAACAAATTCAGTTGTCTATACTACTGCAATTTGCCATTTGATGCAGTTCGTGTTTGCCCTTGCTCTGTTGCTATGTTTAGTTGATCACTGGTCGAGACTTTAATCCCCTAATAGCAAACTGAAGTCATATCAGCACTCAAATGCTGCTGTGATCTGTCGCTACTTTATCAATGTGAACAATGTCTTGCTCCCTGACCCTTAGGCCAGTCTGTGAAGATGTAGTACATGGATGTACATGTACTGCTTACATGCAGTTCTTGCAGAATAGCAAGCACTAGACACTACCCTTGAGATTAGTAGCAGAGCAAATAGAATTGTCCATGTGAAAAAACAAGAACTGGAGCTGCTGCTTCACAGCATCTAGCATTACTGCTTTTGGTTTAAAGATAATCACATACATTAAAGGATTGGGCCAACCCAGTAACAGAGAGGAATTTTAGCACAGAAAGAAAGAACAGTTTAAAAAAAATAAAAAGACAAACAGAAAAGATGATTGCTCACAGTTTTATTAAGCCTCATACAAATCAATGTAAACATAAGCATGATAAAACACAAGATAAAACAGAAAGATATACAGTCTGTACTTTGTCTAACATCTTGATTTCCTCCAGGTCTACCAGCCTGACTCTAAACCAACTTCAGGCCTCAAAAGGATTCATGAATCTAGGATTTGAAGTGCTGCTTTCTCTAAAAGCTGAAGAAAATATAAAACCAGAATAGAAGTCAGAGGCTTAAACAGTAAATTCATTAGAAGGGAGACAGGAAAAAACCAAACCTGAAGATCTGCTCTTGGCTTTTTGCTGTTTATTTTTTGTTGGTTTGTTTTGTTTTTTAAATATGTATCAGAAAATACACTATAAATTTTAAAAAATATAGAAGTGCTATGGAAACGATATTGACAATACTTTTGTCAAAGAAGAAAAAGTCATATTTGAAATATTTTCCATCTGTTGGTTTATTGACAAAGATAGTTTTTTCTGGATCTCAGATGTTGCATACCTGCACAGAACATGATAGGGAGGCACACCAGATTCCCTTAAGAAAGAATATTTCCAGGAAGAATTTCATGGTGCAATCCAATTAGCCTCTTTGTAGCTGCAAAGCTCTTCACAAAAATAGCTCACGGAGTTAATGTGCATTGAACAGTTCAAGTGAAAAGCCATCAGTGGAACTGAATTAAAACCATAGAGCCAAGGTCTCTCC
This sequence comes from Eurystomus glaucurus suahelicus, assembly GCA_032159205.1. Taxonomy (NCBI): domain Eukaryota; kingdom Metazoa; phylum Chordata; class Aves; order Coraciiformes; family Coraciidae; genus Eurystomus; species Eurystomus glaucurus. The sequence continues at coordinate 9,392 of JAVFHW010076200.1, forward strand.
TGGTATAAATCATGTGCAGTGCTATAATAAAACAACATGTAACAGAAGCAATTCTTCACACCGCTGAGTTTTTGGCATGAAAGCTGGTCCCAGAATCCAAAGCTTAGTCCTTCAGCTTCCATATTTCTTAGTATGTAGGAAAACCCAAACTACAATATGCTATAATAATTTTGTGACATTTGAGAATAGAATATATGTGACCTAGGATCTAAAAAAAAGCCCCAAACAACTAAAATAAGTTGAGTTTGGTTTTTTTTTTTCTTTTTTTGGTGGTCTTGGTCATGCTAGTAAATGGCATTTCTTTATCTGTAAAATGTAGTGGAGGTATTGTACCATGTCATGATTTTACCAGTTGAAGCCTCTTTCTTTTTTCATAGTCATAAAATATATGTCAAGCACTATGAGCAACTCCTTTATGCCTTGCTTGCAATGCTGCAATTAGGATCATACTGTGTCATATTCGAAGCTCAGTGACTGTTAAATGTGCTACGCCTGCATCACACTAACTACTATATCAGTCATTCTAGATGACCCCCTTGAAAATTGCTGCCAAAAGTTTATATGTCAGAAATCACTTTCAAAATGCTTATGAAGTGAAGAATTTTCACAGCTCTTTACCTACTCAAATACTAAAACCTGTCAGTCAACAAAATCAGGCTCGACAGTTTATATTCCAAGACTCACTATTCAAAGATTTGCTTGAAAAATTATTCCTATCATCTGTCAGCAGCTGGGTTTTGTGTTTAGTCAGTTGCTTGCTTTTATATTGTAATAACCACTGGAAGTTGCTACAAAAGATCTGGCAGAACCCTTGGTATTATTTTAAAATGGGATGAATTGGGGACACGTACATCAGCACTGCAGTACTTGAACGTTGCCTGTCATGTGAGCTGGAAATTCAGTCCTTTTGCCCAAGTGTGTGGCTGTCTTCATTCAGAGCTCTGTACTGTTTCATTAGCATCTTCAGTCCCAAAATGATAGCAACAATATGACTCAGGTCCTGAAGACAGGAGATTTATTCACAAAGCAATTAACCGTTAATATTTTTAGAGAAGAGAGTTTAAGAGTTTTTAAAGTTTTAAGTATTTGAATTGTAAACTTATCCTATATGTCCATTACCAAGGATGAGATTTGATTTATGACTGAAACATCTTTTTAATTTTCTGGAAAAATACACTAATCTGCTCTGCTATTGTTGGGACTTTAGTAATACGGCTTAAGTCCAAGCCTAAGCCTACAGAATATATAGGTTAGATTTCAGTGTTTGTTTATTTGACAATAGTGGTATAGCCATCAATAAAATGCTAAGAATCAATATTTACAATGAATTGCTATTAATTAAAAGTGAGTCACTCTTTTCCTGCATCAACATCCTGTTATAATGAATTGGACTTCCTGTGTCCTGTTGCCAACCTGTACCAAACCTTTCCACTTCCTTGCTTCATAACATAATCTCAGTTTCACTGAGGATTTTTCTCAGTGTCATTGACCTTTTTGCTCAGCCTGAGCAGTTAGGGGATCTGGATACTGGAGATCTAGACAGCAAGCTTAGTGGTGCCGAAGGCTGTCAACCTATCTGACTGACTTGCTCAGAGCATAACAAATGTTATGTCTTTATGACTGGGTTCTTCACAAAGCAAAGTAATAGAAAAATTCTAAAGCAGTTATCTGTATTTTGCATGATAAAAGACATTAAATCCTTTGAGAATGAGGAGAGCACTGAACTATTACTATGTAGGATTTATTTTCCTCTTCTTTGACTTTCCAGGAGATGACCCAAGCTCTAGGCCAAGGGCAGGACTTTGTGTCCTGTCCTAGGAGACAGGAAATTCAAACAGAAAAGGGGGAGATCTGTGTTCATGTCTTTTGATTGCTGCTACCTTTTGCATTTAACTCTCACCAGATGAAAAAAAATAAGGATGGGACCAGGACACGACTGCAACCTAGTGACTATGTTTTAACCATGGAGTTTTTGTAGCTCTTGTAAGGGTGCTGCCAACTGTCACTGTAAGAGTGACCATGTGTCACTGAAATAGAACTAAAAGAGGTTTCTTCCTCATGTAAAGCTGTCTTTTTCTCCTGTGAAATGAGCTCTGTAGCCCCAGGAGGAGCAGTTAGTCACCAGGTCATTCAGCGTGTTGCTGCCTTTCCTCCTGCAGGAAGGAGATACAGCTTCCAGAGATCTGTCCCCACCAAATGCCCATGCATGCAAATGATAAGCCATATCACAGAGATTCGGCTTAATATGGTATGTCTATATGGAAGTTATAAGCATGTGTATATGTTTCTAAATATATTTAGATGTATAAATATTTATGACTATAACAATATAGGTATAAAAAAAGAACCTTAGCTGATGTTAAATGAATGCATAAGCCATGCATAGGAGTGTCAGCGGGAACATCTTCACTGACTTTTATGGGCATTTAACCAGACTTTCCCCAGAAAAAGACATTTTGACAGTCTCTGCTGAGTACAGAAGTTTCTGGGAATCAGATTGCCCTTGGATGGGAGAAGAAACAAAAGCATTTCTAACAGTCTGCTCTTGTTTTTCTGTAGTCTGGTGAAGAGCCTTTTTGATTTCTGGCCTAGCCATTTTTAACACTAAGGCTTTGGATACTATTTCTTTAGCTTCGCCTTGTTTCCCTGGCCTGTCACAGTGTGTTAGCTATCAGAAATACTCTAAAACACAAGCATCTAGGACAAGAATTTCTCCAAGAATGGAGATAGTATATTTTTAATTACTATATGGAAATCTATTGTATCTAATTTTCAATTTAGGCACTCCTCCCTTGGCATCATAAATGTGTGTGACCTTTTGTTACTGGCAAGAGAAAATACGATTTAATTGGAAACAAATACACTGCAAGGTAGTGACCGCTTTCTGATTTCTGTTCCTTATATAAAACCAATCTAAAATAGATGACTGCTAAATTGAGACTCTAAAGGAGATGAGAGTAGTGTTTCTTACTGGTTAATAGTGACAATAGTGCTTGGGAATTGGTCAAATATATTGCTGAATCCAATATCTTAGTTTGACTTTCATGTTTGTTTTTTTGGTTTTTTTTTTGGCCAAAGAATGCTGGAAAACCACCACAGGAGGCCTGCATGGAATTTACTACAAAGCTTTTGAGGTTCATGGCTACCTCTGTTGGCTGCCCATCAAGAAAAAAAAGCAAGTCAGATTAGAAGGTTGAATCTCAATACAATCAAACTCCTTAACCTCTTGTGTTATCTACCATTGCTAGAGTGATAAATCTGCTTGAAAACACAGGTATCATGTAACAATTTTTAGATGCTTTTCAAAGAGTTATGAACCAAGTGCATAATGGAAATATATGATACTTTTTGTATCCCCTAAAGTATACAAAACAATGATAACTCCAGCATTAAGACCAAGGGGAAATGGCTTTAAATTGAAGGAGAGGGGGTTTAGACTAGACCTTAGTAAGAAGTTCTTCAGTATGAGGGTGGCGAGACTCTGGAACAGGTTGCCTGGAGAGGTTGTGGATGCCCCCTCCCTGGAGGTGTTCAAGGCCAGGTTGGATGAGGCCTTGAGCAACCTGGTCTAGTTGAGAGATGTCCCTGCCCGTGGCAGGGAGGTTGGACCAGATGATCTCTAGGCTCCCTTCCAACCTAAGCCATTCTATGATTCTATGATTACCAGCCCTAATCTTAAGCTAAAGAAGATTTTCTTGAAAACACGTTTTACAAGGGTGACAAAAGGTCAGTGGTGATGATAATGAGGCATTTTACCATGAACAGTGTAGGCTGTCCTGTTAAGTAATTTCTTCTAGATTAAATTGTATAAGGTAAAAAAACAAGCCTTAAATAAGTAGGGCTGATTTAAGAATAGGATCTGTAGTATTATTAAAGGTAATCCACCAGGAAGAAAAGTATTATTGAAACAATATTTACCACATTGCATTTCTGGCTACAGGGATATTTTTACTTTTGTTCCTTTTTTGATCATACTTTACTGGGGATCAGGTCTGGGCTGTCACTGATCCTGGCCAACAATGTAATTCCACTTGTAATTCCTATGGCTATTTGACATGTGAAATCCCTGGATCGGTTTAAGCTCCCACTACTGCTTTTGGAGTTTGTGACCAGTGATGAAAATGGTGACCAGGTAGGTGTCTCAAAGTGTTGTTTAATGGTGGGATCACAATACACTAACAGAGGATGGTTTGCAACCACCAAAATTTCTACATTCATAATTATTTTACTTGAGTCTGTCTTCACTCTGCCTAGGAATCTAGGAATTTGGGTTTCTTTATAAACTGTAAGAGTGGTCTTTATCTGAGTGCAATTTTTAAGGAGTAGACGCTTTTGTTCTCTGACGAGGAATTTACTTTTCAAACCAGTTTGAAATCATTTGCCTTCTCATTTTTTCCATGCCTTTTCTCTTTGACAACCTGGTTGGGCGAGTTCAACAAGGGGTCAGCCCTTGTGTTGCCTCTCAAGTGTTGCTAGATGGGTAGTTATCTGAAGGTGCTGCATTCTGTTCTACTCATGGGAACTAGCCCTTTAAGTTAACACTGCACATTTGGACTAACATTTAATATATATAATACTTCTGCATTATTGCAAAATGGATGTTGATCCAATGTGTTTACCTAGTTCTATTTCCAAGCACTGGCAAACCTTGCTTTTGTTGTTTAGGTTTTTAACCCCAGATTTGCATTCTTGTCCCAAGAGCTTACTGTCTCTCAGGAATGTTAGCAGGAAAAAACATGTATATTGTCGTAGCTCAAATACTCTGTCACTGATAGTTTCTCCTGACTCTCTTGCGATAATGGGAAGCTCTGACAAAGAAGACTGGGAGGGTGTTAATTTCTACAGCACAGTTTGCTAGAATTTATCTGTTAATCCCAAAATGACAGAAGTCTTGTACAGGATAAAAGAAATATTTCTGTGGTCTGTTTCAGATCTAACAGTCAGGCTGGTCTTTCTACTAAGAGTGCTGTGTTATTCTATCTTGTTAAGAGCCCTGGATACTATTTAAAAATAAATAAACCAGCTTCCATCTAAAGTTTGCCAACATGTATTTTATTGAGCATCCTCTTCTTTTGCCCAAATCCTTGTAACCGAGTCAATATTCAGGATCTTTTTCCTCAGAAAAACAAATCTTCTTTTTTTTTTTTTTTTTTAAAAGTGAATGAAGATTCATATATTAAAACAATTTCTTTTTCCTTACAATGACTAGCTGAAGAACAACTCATACACATGGCTGTTGTCAAATATGTGCACAAGAATGGCATTATCCAAGGAAGAAAGAGACCATGATTAAGCAGAAGTACATATGGCAATGATCCTTTAATGGTGTAAACATTGCAAAGTACAACTGCAATTGCTCAAGCACAGTAATGTCGCATACAGTTATGACAGTTCTGTTTGCCAGCATAGAGCTCTGGTAAACTTTAGCATCACAATAACATAAACTATGACAGGTACCCTAAAATTGCAAGGTTCTCCTAGCTCGCTAAGGTCTGCAAGACCCCCAGTGTTGGTCCTGTGAGCCCACATTCTCACTGTGGGGGCTCCCTGGCTGCCCCAGCTGTCAGGGTGGCCTGAAGGAGAAGAAGGGAGCACCGTCCCAGAAATCACTTCTCAGTTCATGGGTCTCTGACACTACTTATCTTTGGTTGGTCCCACCCTTTACTCATGGAGTTACATTTTTGTCCTCTCCACAACTAGGGGTCCTCTATACTCCCCCCATTCCTCACAGCCCAATTCCTTGTTGCCTCTGGGGATTTTGATTCAGAACTGCTGCAGTTCCAGCACTATTAATCTATTTATCTTATGGCTTGATAAATGTTAAATCAGTGTTTTACTAAATCAAACTAAGCCAACAATTTGGTTATTGACTGATTACTTTAGTCAGCAGTTTAGTTAGTTCCTGTCTTGCCACAAGAATTGTTAAATATTTTTGTGTATAATTTTTGATGCCGTAAAAGTAAAAAAACATGATTTTTTTTTTTTCCCTGGCTTACTTTTCCCCCCTAGTTCTTCTGGGGTTTTTGGTTGGGTATTTTTTTCTTTTTCTTTTTTTTTTTTTTCCCTTCATTTTTCCCCGCATTTTTTTTTTTTTTTTTTCTTTTATTATTTTCTTTATTATCATAATTAATAATTAGAATAATTATAATACTTTTTCTGCTCCAGAACTTGAATGATGCCAGTTTTCATCAGAGGAAAAGATGGAATGCTTTAGATTTTCAAAAGAAAAGTACGTTTTACACTGTCTGCCTCTGCAACAGGCAGAGCAATTCCTGAATTGCTTTTTGGAGCTCCATTAACATCCAGCAATATCAGCAGAGTGCTTGGTTCTCTGTGTACTTCCTCTGGCAACAAGCTTTTTGCTGGATTTTCTCTCTTTTGCCTTGGCTGAAGGATTTCTTGAGAAGCAAAGACCAAGCAATGAAGAAACTGTTCTCCACCCTTTGCACCTTCTCTTCTCTTTCCAGATTATCCACTGTTTTTTATTAAACCAAGGAAGACATTCCTTCCTTGTGGCCAAAGGAAAAAAGACTGTATTACTGGCTAAAGTGATTGTGAAATGAAACAATCCATAGTTGAGAACTGACCAGAATTGAATCCCTTAACATAGAACCAGGTTAAGTAATTTATATGATAGCATTGCTCCAAATACCTCATAAGGCAATTTAGTTGCATCTCCCCTCAATGGAATGTTAAAGAATATATATAAAATGGTCATAAAATGGAGAAAGTTAGAGTTTTACTAAGTGCTTCCCCAGCTCAGCTATTGTTTGTGATCCTTTCTTCATGCTCTAGCTCAAATTTCATTAGAAGCTGTTTTTCCTTCAACTTAAATAATCCTTTAAAATCCTTATAAAAATGGAAGATACAGATGCTTGAACTGTTTTTCTTCTACTAAAGCATACATTGCACAAATGAAACTGACTTTCAGATTATGATTTGCACAGCACCATATAATAGAAATGCATCTGAAATTTATAGCACACAACGAACTGTTTAATACTCAGCACTTAAAATGCTGCATTTCCACAGCAAGCTGTTATAACTGAAGATTTAATACAGAACCTGATATCTGGATAGTTATTAACATTGTTTTCTTAGTATTTTACTGCCTGCTTGTAAAAATTAGTTTATTGAAATGTAATAGTATGTAGATGGTCATATAAACTGTGAAAAAGAACAGGTTGTTTTCTTTGCCAGAGGTACTGCAGATGTAAATGAAAAAGTCTAGACCTTGAACTCAAATATCCAATCCTTTATAGAGTAAAAGTAAATCCCTTCCTGCCATACTGTTTTGACCTTGTGTAGCTGTTCAGGCTTTTTAACATACAACCGGAGGACGTTGCTGCTCTGGAGATCTGGTTTGTTTGGTTTTGGTTTCTAAACCCTGCTATTCCCTTTAAAGAAGTAGGGTTCTCTCCCTTCCCCCTTTATAATTTGTAAAAAGGAGGAAGGACACTTCAATGTATGGTGTTATTTTTACTACCAAGTCTTGTGCCAACAGAAATGTAAGGTTTAATTTTATTAGACTGCAGAGATTAAAAATACCCAAAGAATCTCAGTTAATGGTTATGACTTGACATATACGTGTTCCAAAGTAAATATCTTCTCTGACCTTATTTGTGTACATTTTAAGATTTCTCCTTTCACTCTTTCCCAATTATTTGATAATTATTTTAGGGCAAGACTTTAACAACTGTACAAAACAAAAACAAATGAACAAACAAAGGAACCTTTATGCATAGATAAGAAAACTTGCCCAGGTGTAATATTAACTGACATGAGAAACTACAGGTTGTTGAATAGACTTAAAAATTAGGGTAGAATGTAAAGGACTGACCTGCATTTACCTAGTAGAGAAATCCTAGCTGAACTATCAAAGATGATCTATATCAGTCTCCATAATGATTTTTGTGAAAGAAATCTATCTTGTTCATTAAGAAGGGGAAAAACAAAGAAAATTAGTAGCTATTTGGAAAGGAGGATATCATATCTTAATCTGCCATCTCAGCAGAACTAAATCCAGAATCTGTACAAATAAAAACAACTTTCATGTGCTTTTTATCCAGACCTTTACTTTCTGAAGTTGGTCCTATATTTTGAGACTTGTAACCTGTGACATGTGATTTCCTGCTCTCTAGCTACTGTTCTTTGGCTAGATCTTATGTTTCAGAGCCCCTTTATGGATCTTTTTCTTACATTGTCTGCAAGGATAAGTAGCTGAGAAACTAAGCCAGACTCTAACTTCATGAAGGATCCTCCTCAGTTGGCTAGTCTGTACAAATTTTGCTCTAAAAAGATAAATTTCTAATTAAATTTGGTCTGCAGCTAACTTCAAACACTGTACAGCTGCTTCATATATATAATTATGTTGGAATTTTAGACACCTGACTGATACAATTTATTTGATGGGGCTTTAGATACAGACATTACCATATCATAGATACGGCCGAGAAGGCATATTGCATTGCTGATACCTTCTGAAAAGTTTAGACAAACAGAGGCACTACCAATACTTTGGTACTTTGGCTGTGGATGTTTTCTCTCTGGACTTCAGTTAGCCCTTTGACAGTGTTTCCAACAGTATTCTCCTGAAGAAACTGGATGCTCATGGCTTGGATGTGCATACACTTTGCTGGGTAAAAAACAGTCTGGATGGCCAGGCCCAAAGAGTGGTGGCGAATGGAGCTGACTCCAGTTGATGGCCGATCACGAGCGGTGTTTCCCAGAGCTCAATACTAGGGCCAGTTCTGTTTAACATCTTTATCAATGATCTGGATGAGGGGATTGAGTGCACCCTTACTAAGTTTGCAGGTGACCTCAAGCTGGGTAGAAGTGTTGATCTGCTTGAATGTAGGGAGGCTCTGCAGAGTGACCTAGACAGACTAGATTGATGGGCCAAGACTAATTGTATGAGTTTCAATAAGGCCAAGTGCTCGGTTCTGCACTTTGCACTCCCCCAGCAATGCTACAGGCTTGGGGAGGAGTGGTTGGAAAGTTGCTCAGCAGAGAATGACTTGGGGTCTTAATTGGTAGCTGACTGAACATGAGCTAGCAGTGGCCCGAGTGGCCGAGAAGGCCAATGGCATCCTGGCCTGTATCAGGAATAGTGTGGCCAGTAGGACTAGGGAAGTGATCTTACCCCTTTATTCTGCGAAGGTGAGGCTGCATCTCGAGTACTGTGTTCAATTTTGTGCCCCTCACCACAAGAAGGATATTGAGGTACTAGAGCGTGTCCAGAGAAGGGGAATGCAGGTGGTGAAGAGTCTAGAGCACGTGTCTTATGAGCGGCTGAGGGAACTGGACCTATTTAGTCTGAGGAAAAGGAGACTCGAGTGAGGCCTTATCGCTCTCTACAACGACCTGAAAGGTCGTTGTAGAGAGGTGGGATTTGGTCTGTTGAGCCAAGTGACAAGTGATAGACAGGAGGAAATGGCCTCCATTTGTTCCAAGAAAGTTTAGACTGGATATTAGGAAGAATTTCTTTACTGAAAGGTCTTTTCCAATCTAGGCAATTCTGTGATACTGTGATATATTGAACCTTGGAGAAAAAAAAAAAAAAAGACCAAACAAAGGAGTAAAAAGTAAAACATCAGCTTCACAAGAGAGAAATGAGAAGACCTATTAGGCTAGTCACTATTTTCACAGAATTCTTAGACCAACAGCAAAGAGGTTTTTTTGTTTGTGTATTATTGTCTTGTAGATAGAAAAGGAATTCCAAAGAATTCTTAGTGGTCCTAGTTAAAAAAAAATAAAATCAGTCTACAGTACTAAAAATACACATTCCAGTATTAGAAATCTGAAAAAGAACAAACAGAATTTCCTGTGGAAGAACAGTGATTTATTTTTAGCATTCTGGAACTGAAATTTTCTTTAGAATGGCAACTGGAATTTTTTTTAGTGTGAGCAGGTATTTTCTACATTTACAGGTAGAATACACAGACAACAAAGGAAACAACTGCTGCCAGTCTATTTTACTACTAGCTTTGGATTCATTCACTCGTACACAAAAAGAGTGAACAGAATGGTGCGCTGATTCAGGTTGTAGCTATTTTTAGCTACATCTATCACATACTATGTGTTTATACTGAATACAGATGCCAGAGGAACTGTGTCTGTGACTAAAAGACTAGAGATAATGCAACAAAGTCACAGAACATTACATTTACTAGTCAATGACGTTGCTAGCCTTTTACCCTTTAGAATGAAATTTCAAAAATCCTAACAAGATCTGAAAGTGTTTAAGTAATTGTGCTTCTTTTTTTTTCAGTAGATAATAGAAGTGTCAGATAAAGTTTAAATGAAGTATGAAATGGCAGAATGTGATTTTTAATAAAGTTTTCTCCTTCAAATTTCCCCTCCGTGGCTAAATAAAGCAGCTCATATATATTGTATTAATATGGTGGGAGGTATGTTTCACAAACAGATGCTTATTCACTATATTCTAACATGACATGGGGTCTTCTATGCGCATATGGAGCATGAAAGAATGTAGAGGAGCTTTGAGCAGGATCCAAGCATTTTAATACTCCTTAGTTGCTCTCCAGCACTGCAGCTCATTTTCCTTTCACTCTCAGATTCCCAACCTGTGAATGTACAGCCAATGTTGTATTGTTTTTCACAAAGACTGCTTTTACTCCAACAGAATTGCAAGAATCGTGGCCAAAGGTCTGATAGCTCAAGCACATCTTTTATCGTGGGAGTGAATTTTGTAAACCTTGGTTTTGCTAGCCTAAGGCATTATGAAATCTTAATCCTGACTGTGTCATTTTCAAATGATTGAAAAAACTAGGACTTTAAGGAAAATACCCCGAAGTCTGATATATTTTCTGACTTCCTAGAAAAAAAGCTTGTGCTTTTGGTAGGCAGGTTTGATGTCATCATCTGTCATAAATAAGCTAATCTGTATCACTAAATTAAAATTGCAGATATGTTGGTTGTTTCTTCTGCATATATTTAAGAGAGAAAAATGCAGGAAGGGATTTCATTAACATAAATGACAACAGCATGTGAAAAATTAGGGTCTGCTGTCTAGGTAAAGAAAATACTGCAGAGAGAAACCTTTTTCAAATCTGTCTGTATAGGATTAAAGTTTACAAACCTCTCATAATTACCTTCAACGTGAACTTGTTTTTCATATCAGCACCTTATTTTAAAATATACAGGCATGTATAAAAAAGAAATCCAAGTATGCAAAATGTGTATTATTATTGCTCATTAGTGCTCAATGCACATTCCAAGTACAGAAGATACCATGAAGCTCCTGAGCTCCTAGGGCAGAGAGATGTAACGTCGAATGAGAGTAGTCTTTGAAAGAGTCAGCATCTCTTAGACCACTGCTGTGTACTTCAAACACTTAAAATCTGAGGTCTTAAAGCCTTACCAAGCAAGAAAAGCTGTGTTTCATGCTGCTTTGCCCCAAGTGTAAAATTTGCACAAACTACAAGACAGTAGGGATCAGCTTGTACCACTTGTTGCAAAGGTTTAGGGTCAGGGCTGTCTGCTGACAACAGATGTTCTCTGTTAACCCCTCTAGCTCCCCAAAGGGGAAGAGAAAGGGAAAAAGGGAGAGAGACTTATGGATTAGAAAAGGACACTGAAACTGCTTTAATGAGGATAATAATAATAAAATGAAATATATACAAATATATACAAAAACCAGTATCAAACCCGATGGCCCCTGACAGCAATTACATCTCTGACACCACTGATGCTGTGGAACAGGCACGGGGGAAGTCCTATATTGGACTCAGCAGCAGACAGAAACTGGATTCAGGAGCTGGTTGCTGGAACTGGATTCAGGAACACATGGGCCAGGATCAAAGGCAGACTGGACAGTCCTTCTTGGACACCGGCCATTGAAGAAGAGAGCTTGACCCTTGTGATCCCACAGCTTTATACTAAATATGACGTACATGGGATGGAATACCTCATTGGTCAGTTTATGGTCACCTGGTCTGGCTGGTCCTCCCTGCAGCTGCAACCTTTTACTTTCTGTACCCCCTAACGTGGCACAAAAGATTTAGCAGTGACCATGGTCTTCACAGAAGCAAGTATAAGCAAGAGCCTTTCTTGGTAGTAATTCTAAATGTTATCACTGCTAGAAGCAGAGACCATCTATGAAAATATGCCAATAACTTCAGAAACTGCTAGAAGCAGAGACCATCTATGAAAATATGCCAATAACTTCAGAAACTGCAGTTAGGTAGAAGAGGCTCAGCTGAAAAGTAAAATCACTGAAGAAAATTAGTTCTGATCTAACTCAAACCAGGACAGAAGTCCCTATGAAACATTTCAATCCTGGTACAGAAATAGTATATACCTGCTCTGTGCAGCATAAGATGGTTACTCAGGCTGACAAGCAACTGTAAACTGGCCACAGAAGATTCCCTTTTGTTCAAAGTCCAGCCCTTGCATCTCTTTCTATTGTTACTTCTCAGCTTCAGCCTTAAGCCTTGCCATTAAGTACATAAGCAACCAGTATATTTCTTGGCTGACAAATTCATCTCTGTTTGAGAGTAAAATGATAGTAGCCAGCAAAAAAAGAGATTTAACTGTACAGCAGCATGTACGCTGATGTAAAAAAGTTACTTGCTTTACAGATTTCAGTTTCCCTTTCTAGCCTTGTTATTGTTCTGAAAACTGTTGTAATTATTAAAAAGGGTACTACTCCACTAACAGTATGCTATTTTGTATATTTTAAGGCCAGGATTTCTCTTGACCTTGCTATTACGTCTAGAGCTTGCTAGATGATGATTGTTGCAATGTCAGAAAGTCTGATGTGAAAGTGAGTGGGTTAAACTTAGTCCACGTGTATATATATCAAGGTTGGGCAGGGGAATATGGATCTTGAACACAGTTCAAGATCCCCCAAATCATAAATTCCTCATTCACTTATGTTAGCACAGATTACTGAGTTATCTTGAAAGCATAAGAAAGAATAAGGGTCTTAAATTCCAATTATATTCGCATTGAACATCACCACATGAACTAATGTATTAAAGCACAAAAGATACATATGCCAAGCTCGGTAAAACTGCAAAAGTAGACTTGAGTTTTATCTATTTGTACTTTTTATCTTTTGTGTTGCTGTTTTCAAGATGGAACACAATGTTATACAGCATAAAATTAATTGTCCTCCTTTTACTTCTACCTGAATAGAAATATTATAATTTACCAAGGCACCACTGTGTGTTTGATCTACCTCCTTATTTACCTGAAAAATTTTCAGTAAAATCAATATTATAAAATATTTGGATATCTCTCTTATACTTGATATGATATACTTTTTTTTTTTCCAGATTGTTCTTATTGTATTCCCACCTAGTATTTTCTTGAAGGCTGAAAGGACAAGAGAAAACATACTGTAAATCTGTTGGCTCTTACTTGATAGATTATAAAAAATGTTTGATCTTATGCTTTTGAACAACATAACCTAAAAGCTTTTTCTTTTTGGCTGGAATCCCAGACTCCAAATGTCATTCAAAGGATACATTTTCATTATATGTTGTTTGATATTCTACATCTTTGTATAAATTTGTGGTTTTGGTATTTTGTTTATTATACATTGGTGCTTCCCATGAGCTTTCTCATATTCAACTTTAACCATTTCATTGGGGATAGAAAAGTTTGGACATTTATAAAAGAATTTAAAAGAAATCTTTCAGCATAGAAATATCAGAACTTGGAGAAGCAGAAATTTAAAGTGGAGCAAAAGTAATCTTTCTCCATTGCTAGAGGACACCAAAGAATTTTACACCATAGAAAGTGGTACCATACTATAATCAAGAAAAAAGATGGATATTTCACAGACAGTCAGTGAGAACTGTTAGAAATTACTATTAGAAAAAATATCTTGCTCAAGTTTACTTAAGTAGAACTGTCTAGCCAACACATGGTTTTTCACTTTCTTTTCTATTTGTGGCTTGTTATCAGCATTTGATTACCTGCTTTTTAAAACATGGCTTATGGTTGAAGGCAAATTCCTTTGACAATAGTGAAACACATACTGTGTAAAAATACTTGGTAGCATATATATATAAAAAAAAAAAATCCTTGTGATCCTGTATTTCAGTAAGTGCAAGTCAAGAAAATATTTTTAGCTTCAACCAAATTCAACCAACTTTAATTTAATAGGAAAAATATTTTCTGCAAGTTGTTTTAGTATTACTGTATAATACAAACATGAAAATTTATTGACACAGATGCAAATGTCTATTTGTCTACCTTTTTTTCAATAGTAATCAGTCACCATGGTGAATTAATAATTTTTATTTATTGAATTGCAAAATATTATTCATTTCAGCAAGTTGAATGAGCAAGAATTTGCCAAACTGCTATATCTTAAATACATATGTCTATGTACTTGTCTTTTGCAAAGAAATTGTACATTGTAGCTCTGTAGCTTGCTCATGTGTTGGGGATATAATCAACATTGAAACTGAAATAGAGTGCATGAGGATTACATAAAAATGACAATTGTAAACAGCACAATTTTTTGTCTATTTATTTTTTAATTTTAGGAACGTTACAGGCATGAATAACAGAAATGTTAGCTACATGGTAGGCCTTATTTGTAGGCTTTAGGACATAGAGAAATATCTCTAGAGCTTTAATAACAGACTCATAGTATTTTTCTCATAAATCAAAACTACCACATTTAGGCGTCAGGTTATGTCATATCAGTGGTGCAGTGCTAACTATTTGCTACACCTCTCTGTATATATGCTTGCATATGAGCTATGGGACTAATAGCTACATCAGGATGGATTTAATAGACATCTTTTCTATTGATGATGATTTCAGCGGTGTAGCAATATACCTGGAGCATGCAACATAGAGCAATACAATAAATATATTGCATCCAGCATAGTGAGTAGTCTCTGAGAAGCGTGAAACACCTCCACAGATCAACATATTACTTTGAGTCCCTGGAACAGACTAGAGAGCTTGATAAATCTAACCCATCTCTGGGATTCTTATGTTTCTGTTACAAACTTGTATCATAATTTCCATACAATCTCTATATTTGCATATTTAAAGAAATGATCCAAAAATCTTGCTGGAATGTTTGGAAGGAGGCCATATCTAGAGATATCTAGAGATATGGCCTTGATTCAAAATCAATTTGAACCAAGAACATAAACCTATTTTTATATTTATTTGGATATCAGCCTAATGATTCAAGCTGGGTATCGAAGCAATGGTGTTTTGTGGAAGATTTTGGTTTCAGTCCCAAGTTTAGCACAATTTGAAATGGAGCAAGTTTCTGATTATGAAGCCCAGTCCTCCATCATGCACTTCTGTGTGCTTGGATGCTTCAACTCTGGTGTTCCGGACCTGGGGTTGCATGTGGCAGGTAAGACTGAGAAATTACAGTCCTGAAATGATCAAAATTTCAAGACTCTTATTGACACTGTAAAGAATCAGAAGCCTAGAAAATTAGGTCTCTATTCATATCCTCTTTGTTTTATGCTGTAACGATGGTATTAGCTTTGCTGAAACTAATCAGGTTTCAGCATAAGTCAGTGTTCCACTTGAACCTTCCTTGGATCTGGAATAGCTTTTTCAAAGTTAAACTGTGCTCATTGAAGCCTGTAGTTGTACAGAAAAAAAGACAATTTGAAAGGAAAAAAAAATCCACATTGTTTTTTCAGCTATATGTAAAAGCTACCCATATTCTAGCAAACAGCTACATTGGCATTGCTTGAATGAAGATAATAAATTTCAACCACATTATTGAAAGTGTTCTGTATATCACTGACACTAACATGAAAAATCTGGTTTGATGCCAAACAAACATTTTTAATGAGTTTGTTATTTGATAGTGTAGAGCTGGTTGAAATGCTGGAGAGGAATTCTGTTGCAGGAAGATCCCTGTCAATGGTGGGGCATTAAAGTGGGTGAGAAACTTCAGTTTTTAGTAGAGAGAGAAGACTGACAGTAAGAAAACTGAGCTAGAAGTAACAGAGGGGCAAGATTCAGCAAATACCTAGTGGTACCAGAGTTCATGAGAAGGTTTGGATTTGTCTAAGTTACTAATGAAAATCAAATTACTGTAAGTAATATACTATGTAAGGCAACAAGATAGTTTTACCAATAAAAAGGAGAGGAAAGAAAAGCAACAAAACCAATCATTTATTTGCACAAACAGAAGCATTTTTTGTTGCAGAGTAAAAGTCAATGGCTGAGGAGATAACAAAGGCATCTATATGAGTGTTTATGACAGCAATTGTGTCTGCC
The DNA here is from genome assembly GCA_032159205.1 of Eurystomus glaucurus suahelicus. Taxonomy (NCBI): domain Eukaryota; kingdom Metazoa; phylum Chordata; class Aves; order Coraciiformes; family Coraciidae; genus Eurystomus; species Eurystomus glaucurus. The sequence goes on from JAVFHW010076200.1 coordinate 25,634, forward strand.
AAAGGGTGGAATATTATCCCACGTTCAGGTGGATGATGCCAGAACTGAAGATTAACTTTAGATCTGGGATATATTGTATAATTTTCTTTTTGGCACCACTGATTTAAATATAGGGATTGAGCTATGCAAGAGTGGGAAGCAGATAAACTATCATTACCATCATTCTAATAACACCAGCTGCAGTGAATACCAAACACGTTTATACTTAGCAGGGGAAAGTAAATGTAGCTCTACTGAGACTTGAATATCTATTAACAGCTTGTCCAGTGGCTGAGATTAGACTAGTCTCACATGAGTTGGTATGTTTCACTCAGAAAGAGTTCTGCTTAGCATTACACTAATCACTGTTTATGAAAAAAAGAAAATAATAAATATCTACAATAAATCAGACTGACCTATAGTATACTAGATACATGCCTAGCCATAGATAGAATTTATTATTTCCTTCCTTTAATATCAACACACATGATGAACTTTCAACAGTTCTGGCATTTAAACATAAAATTTAGAGTGTGCTTTTGTTCTAGGCTTCTCAGTGTCATTTAAAAAATATAAATCGGTAATTTGTCTGCATATTTTTCATAGAAAAGCAGCTGCCAAATAGCGTTTTGCTGCTAGAAAACATTTCATTCCATGCTATAAAAGGCTTAACCTTTTCTGAATTTCCCATGAAAAAAGAAAAGGTATGTTTTTCAGATTTTTCAGCCAGAGTAGATCCAATTGAAATATCCAAGTGTTTGTCAGCATGAATCAATGTACAACAACACAGGAGTTACTAATGTAATTTTAGCCACGCCAATATCATCTTGTGTTGCATTGTGAAGATATTCAGATTAGTTTCTTCTAGGCTTTAGTCACTACTCATGGTACTGCCTTTAAAAATCAATGTTAACAAACAAAACATTTTTGCATAGGCAGGGTGCACTAGAAAGTCTCTTTTGGGCTGCAGTGGTTAGGATTCAGGATAATCTCTCTCTGTTTTACTGCTACCATCTAATGTAGCATCACTGTCCATTCACTAACCGTCAACTATGTCAAGTCAGAGTGGAGCATAGCCTGGTTTTTATCCCAGTTTTGTGAGTGTGAGTCACTTTGAACTAGAATATAGGTGAGTGCCACTGATTAGGAGCCATGTTGAGTAGTGCAAAACTGCCTATGATATTCTTGACTGTTTTGATCCAACTAAATTCTGAGGCCAAAACATGCGGAAATCAAGACTTCAGAAAAACCTTGAAAGCATATGCTTAAGTGCAACTGATTTCTATGATTTAAGTTAAGTGCATGCTTAATGTACTTCCCTCAACATCAGTTTTGAGTTGTACTGAGACAGAAAGAAGCTGAGGGTGTTAATTGCCTTGTATAATTTTGCCAGTGGTTTAGTAATTATAGTGCTGGAAAATTTAGGGACATTGTAATGGGAAAGAGAAAAAATCCTTCCTGGATATTTATTCAATTGCAAGAGTAATAGACTCAACTTGAGCATTTTCAGGGGCACTGGTAAAATTGTTATTGACTCTCTGATTCGGAGACTGGTATTTATATATCTGGTGAAAAAAGATAGCTACAGCTTGGACTGGATGAGTAGTGGAATCAAAGGTGAGATACAGTCACAGTGATAAAGCAATGCAAGTAACTCTCAAAGTTTGCTCAGGTATCGGTCAATGCATGGTAACTGATTAGAAACCTGCTCTAAGAAATGTGCCCTAAACCCTCATTTCACATGAATCAGATACAGTGGTATTGCTGAATGCTCTGTGAACTAAGTCAGTTTTAAGAGCACTAATCATAAAGGAAAATACATTTTAAACACCTAACAAAGACTGACTTAAAGTAAATATTAATCTCAGCTACTTTATCAAACTGAGATAATACATGCAGATTTTAAACACATTTGTTTCCATAAAGAAAACAAATGGATGCTTCTATCACCATAATCTAAGTAACTTTCTAGACCACTTCTCTTTTCTTAGTTGACTGACTGCTATTATTAGAACATCATGATAAATACCCCATGTAATATTTTTCTATTCTGCTTTTCAAGTGGGTTATGGAAATTAAGAATTCAAAGTTATCTAGTTCAAAAATATTATTTCTGAAAATAATGAAGAATAATATATTTAAAAGTGAGTCTTCTCTTCACATATATTCTGGATTTATTCTGTGAAAATTTTGTGTAGCATGAGCAGGAAAGTGAGGAAGTTATAAATGGAGAAGGCAATACAATTCAGACTAAACTGATTTGACTTCCTGTGTACATTATATAGATGACATGGGAAAAGAGAAATCTTTTCTCCATTCCTTTTTCCATTTCAGGATATAAGTAAAACTGATTGTCCCTTGGCTTTTCTGAATCTGAGAGATTGTAGACTACAAGCTTCATTCCTAAACATTATGGGAACTCTGTCAGCTGCTCCAGTGGATATATATCATCAGTCACACTTTTGGGCTGGCAAGATGTTTTTTGAGAAGGGTTTGTGCTTAATTGGACATGTTATGGAACTGTTGTTTGGATCACCAAAAAATATTTTCTTTAAAAGAGAAGGAGCAGGAACTTTTCAGAAGAAGAATAGATGCTACACTTACAGAAGCAATAGCTGTCAGCATTCTTCTTCTACCTCTGAAAGCCCAGAAAATTGCCTTAATGTAACCTCACAATCTTGACTAATAAAAGTAGTAGTAATAAGAAATATCTATAATAATATATAAATTTGGTATTTTATGCCAGGTTATATATTTCCCCCCCTTCCAGGAAAACACCATACAGAGGAATAAAAG
>JAVFHW010076200.1:42783-58180 GCA_032159205.1 Eurystomus glaucurus suahelicus
AATATTTCATGAGTTCTTCAGTGCAGCATTACACAAGGATGTGTTGCTTTTGGCTTTCCTGGAGCTCTCTTGTGACTAATAGCTGGAGCAGGACCTCTAAAGGTTTCATGGGTTCATCATGAAATAGAAACAAACAACTGTTTGCCACATCATTAAGCTATAAGAAGTTAATTAAATACTTTCCTCTGCATTTTAAATGTGTTACCTTCCCTACAGTATGCCAGAAATTAGTGAGTACTATTCTGATCATGTATACCACTAACTTGTCTTAGTTCAATATTTAATGTAAAATTCAATATACAATAGCATAATTTCATTAGTAAAATGTTTTGTTCCAAAAATGGAAGTGTTAAAAAATTTTATGGAAAACGCTTTTCATTTGTTTATTTTCACTAGAGATGGCATAATGAAATGCATTTCAAAAGTTATTAGCTTCAGCATATTATCAAAGAGACTGTATTTTATTTTTTTTTTAATTAATGCATGTTTTATCGGTGCATGTATTGATGTGTGATTCTTAAAATTGTTTTTTCACATGCACATCAGATTGCATGCTTGGGCTAGCCTTGCCAACTAGTGACAGTGGTGATAGTGGGTGGCAATTCAGAGAGAGCCGAATGCTAAGATTACAGCAGAAAAAGTAGGAGTTAAAAGTGGGGGGAAAAAATTGCCTTAGCTAAATCTGCAAGAAACTCAGGCTGGAGGGCTCTTTGATTATATATCTACTAGATAACCTATTTGAGCTACAGTATAAATGGATAATCCACATTAAGTGTTCTTATCAGAAGCCTTTGGCTCTTTTTAGTGATCTCAGCAGGCTACAATTCTACCAAAAAACTCAATGATCACATTAACAGTAAGAAAACCAGTTAACAGTGGCTTATTAAGTTATATGTACAAATATTTAATTTTCTGTGGTAAATTTGCCCCTGTTGTGGTTACTTTTGGGGATAATTTTGCAGATCTTTCTGCTAATTATTTTCAAAACCTAAGGGAGTGTTGAACAGCAGACTTGTACACAGGCTTAGCTCTGTGTTCTCATATAATGTATTGAGCACAAATACATGGAATTGATATAGTATGTACTAGTCTTTTAGAAAAATAAAGAACATTGGAAAATGAAGAGTAAAATATGTAATGAGTCTCACCTCAGAACTGTGAAGAAACTTAATATTGATACAATGAACTACCTTAAAGATTCATTCTGTTTTATTTTTTATATCAATCAAAACAGAATGAAACATATTCTTTTGACTGTTATTACACTGAAACCATTTCTGACATCACAAGGTTTTCTTCCAAAATTAACAAAGGAAAATGTATTGCAGCAAATGAATGAGAAAGTGGTGTTGTATCATCAGCTTATTGGATTTGAATGCAAGCAGAGCCACATTCCTGATGACTTGGATAGCTCCTAGTGTTTGTTCCATGGTTGTCTCTTTGTAAGATTGTTTCTATACCCTACTGCCTCCAACCTTTGACCAAGTAGTGTATGACTGGAGGAGAAGCTGCATTCAGTATTGCTGATTCACATTTGTCTCATTTTCTTTACAAGCTCCACAATATTTGGGTTTGGGGTTTTTTTTGTTGTGTTTTTTTTTTTTTTTTTTAATCTCTTAACAGATTTCACTGACAAATGCAGAAATTCCCAAATCTACTATTTTTCATGGTGTGGTTTTGAAAACGTAACCTTAAAAGAACAAACCAGAAAACCAGAAGAGGTAACATGTGAACTGCTACAATGCTTAGGGAGAATGGAACAGCTTCTTGTTTTTGAATGCTTAGAAGCTGTATTACTCTGCGCTCCGACTGCAACATCATCATAACTTAGTGTCTTTGTTTCCATATTATCAGTGGTACACCAGCTATCAAAAAGCACAAGCTGAAGGAGCACAGTAATTAAGCTGATCTTCTGTAGCCCAGGTGAGTGCTCCAGGCTGTTGGGTGTTCAGCAGTGAAGATGTTTTCGTCTGTCCCTGGGGAATCCCACCCCACAGACACAATGACTTCAGCCTTAGTCTTGCATTGCTGTGTTATGGGGATACAGAGCCATTATGATGTTTTATTGTTAAAAAAGAGGAAGAGCTCCAAAGAGGAAATCTCCAAAGTGTTCATGCTGGAATAAACAAATCCTGTTGGCTAGAAGATGACTCCTTGAGCTACAAGATTAAGGTTTAACTCCTCTCTTGGAATCATATACAGAACGATAATTGTTTTGGAAAGCAGATAGTCTCTTATCTTCTCTTGGTTTGCTTCAGTGGAGCAAAAGAACGTATCAATTCTTAAAACTTTTTGTTGGATGCAGGGAAAAAGAAAAGAAAAAGTTAGGCATTGATGGCAAAAAAATCTCTTTCCTGGAACTGTTTTCCCTCTTGGAGAGGTAAACCTTTATGAAACTGAGGAAACAGCCAGATTATGTCCCCTTTTGTTGGTGAGGCTTGCTGTAAACAGTCAGATAATGCATTTCCCTGTGGAGCTCTTTACCTGATAACTTTGCCCACTAGTATGGATTTGAGCATGCCTGAGGCCTGCCTCTAGCTCTTGGCAATATTGTTTTGTGTAAAGGAATGCAGTGCTGATGAAATAGGCGTTGGGACTAGTATTCAAAGACACTGCAATGACAGCTGCAAGCTTCCCTTTATTATTTCAACTGCATACCTTACCCTTTCTTTGGCAGAGCCACAGACTTAAAATTCCTACAGAGGCTCCACTTCTACTCAGTATTCGACCTGCTGAGAGCATCAATTAAAGTCAATTGCAGTGGAGCTTTTAGTTTAGGGAGCTATATGCAATAAATGTTTTGAAGCAACTAATGTATTTTATCAAAGCAAGAGAAACCTAGTCTTGTGTAATGTACTTTGCCATCACTTCACTGCGCTATGACTGCAAGATGAAGATTCAGATCTGTCTTGCTCCTGACCTGGCCTTAATCTGAACATTCAGTATAAATGTGTGTAAAACTCCATATCTCATTACTAGTCTCTTGGGTTTTCCCTAAACAAATAGAGTGGATTAAAATGCAAGTTCATTAGGTTAAAGTGCTTAATTATCTTAAAACTCTTAGTGTTAGAGTCAGATGTCAGGATTTGATTAGCACTGCAGGGAGACTCTGTAAGGACCAAAACGGAAATAGCCATTGTCCTAGTACAGTTTAAATGTTATAAATATGTAAATAAGGACACAAATATGGGCCTAGATACATATGCAATATTTCTTAACTCTCAAATGAAATAATTAGCATAAGTTATTTTGATGTATCCCTATCTCTGATCCTTAATTATATCAATGCTACATTATTTAATATTCCATGACAAGTTGTCATAATCACATTCCTTTCAGTCTTGTTTATTGCCTTCTCTACTTATTAAAGTGCCTTTTATTTGTGTGTAGAGGAAAAATTAATATCAACTATTACTGACCTTTAATAAACCAAATTATAGAGTTTTGGGACTCTCCCACAATGTGTGATAAAACAATGGATTTTAACTTTACAAAGATTACTCTAAAATGATTAATGAGCTATCACCCAGGGAAGAAAAGGAAATACTGTGCCTTAGCATAAGAGCACAATTGTATAAAAGCAGTCGAGGGATCTGTTTCACCTTCCTCATTTCATTGGCTTGCTTTATTACTTGAGAAGAGTTGGTGTATAGGAAAGAGAGCAAAAACTTATTTCCAGGTGACAAAGGCCTATAATCAGTATACTGTAAATGTTTCTTTATCAGCTGCACATGGGAAGAAATGGAGCCTGAAGGTTTTCAGTGCACTATTTGCAATTCAGTCCCTCCAGTAAGAGGAAAGGAATGTGCAAACTACCAAAATCCACGTTCAGTTTCATTATTCTCTTTGAGTTCTTGAAAAAGAACAAGAATCCAACTACTTACTAGCAGCATATAGGAAATGAAATTGAAAATGATCATTAGATTAATCTTGAGCTTGCATGTCCATGAAGTCCTTTTATCTGGCTATTCTTAGCTTCAAGGGGCAGCCAAGTCAGGCAGTAGCTATATTTCTTCTGTTAGGGCTCTTTGTCCAGGTCATTTATTTTTTTTCCCCACATAAAGATTTTATTCTTAAGGTGTGGTTATTTTCTCTTAAGAGCTTGAAATATTATTTTTTCTAACCCAAGATGAAACCTGCCACATAGTACCCCATTGGAAGATTCCTAATAGATGCAGTTCCAGGTGTGTAAGTGGATGTGGTTTACAAAGGCTGAGGCAATAGGAATTCAGCATGCCTTTTGTAGATGTGGCAGTGCCTACTGCAAGCTTTAGCTCCTGCTAGGCAGTGGTGCACAAGAGTTTAGTGTGTTTTTGAGATTAATTATCCCATTTCTTCCCTTTGGATGCTCAGTGTGTTGCACAACATTCATGACGGGTCTGTTCCACTGGGGCTGAGGCATTTAAGCCGCAGCTTGCTGCAGGGTTTTGAGATCTGTTAACAGGGTGAAGTACAGGGAGCAGCCTTCCAGCCTATTTCAGTCCCAAGTGTGACAGATTTGCTGTAGGAATATTTCACTTGCATGTCTCACTCTCTCTTAAATGACACTGTAATCAGATTTTTACATGGCATCAAAATGGTTCTGTAAATAGCTAGGACAAAATCCTGCCCCAGGCAGAGCTGAACCTGATCATGCTGCCTTATATAAGTCACCTGCATCTACCTGTGGGTTCCTCCAGAAAGAGAGAAGAGTCATCCATTGAACAGTGGTTGTAGCAGTCTGGATTTAATCCTCTGGATAATGATGACTCTGTATAGAAATATACTGGAAGTAAAATATATTCCTGGCAGGAAGACCTACAATATTAATGCCTCTATGTCTGGAAAAAAAGAACAAGAAAAAACTTTCTTTCAAAACCTGTATTTGGAAGAAAATCTAACCGAGCCAGAGATTGCAAGTCAAATTCTGTCATCAAGACCTTGTAGTTGGTGCTTTGTAAATGCATATTTGAAATATTTTAAAAGATAGCTTGAAAGATATGAAGTGACATTCCACATTGCTCTTTTCTCATCTATCATCAGCATTTTTGATTGTTTCGAACTTTGTTCAGGCTTCAGTGTCTGCTTTAAGACCCTGTATCCTCAGGTTCTATCTTGCACTGATGAATGCCTGAATTTTCTATCACTGATCATAAAGTGTGTTCATACAGACATACTGCTGTAAATGTATTAACCTTTAGGTTTCTGTGGATATTTAAGAATGTTACTTCTCTTATGGGAGGAAAGGAAAAAACAGAAAAGTGCAAGCAGTGAGATAGTTAACTGGCTCCAAGACAGATGTTCATATTGCTCTAATTTTGACAAAAGTACATTGGCTTCCTGTGAAGCAGAGGATTGATTTTAAAACATAGTATTTGCAGACCAAGCACTATGTGGCTCAAGTCCAGCTCTCTTGAAAGACTTATTAACAGCCCCTCACATTCTCTTTGTTCTTTTGAAAATCATCAGCTGCTTCGGACACCTACTGTAGCTTCCTGTGGTTCATACACTAGCATTCTTTTAATGGTTGCTTCTCTTATCTATTGAACATTTATGCTATAATTTTAGATGGTTTTAGAATGTTTAAAAATATTCTTCATTAGTTAATTGCAAGAAGTCACCGTATTTATTTTTCTGTAAACAATAATTGCAATTTCTAGGATTATAGTTTTCTTTTATACAACCATTAGATTTTGTCTTCTAGCTCCAAAACATGTTTTTAAGGCACCTTTTTCCAGATCAGGTTCTTTAAATGGTTATGAATACTATTATTAGTACTTTTTAGTTACAAATTTTATTCATTTTAATTTTATTTATTATTAGTATTTTATTCGTGAATAGGTTTATGAAATTATCAGTCATTTTAGTATTAATATTTACCAGCTTGCTCAAATATGTGCCATAGTTTTGTGACTAACAATAAGCAAAAAATATCAGGAACAGCCTTTTATGGGTTACAGCAGGCCCTTGCAAAGTGAGAATCAGAATCATAGAATCATTAAGGTTGGAAAAGACCTCTAAGATCATCAAGTCCAACCATCAACCCAACACTACCATGACAACTAGACCATGTCCTGAAGTGCCACGTCCACAAGTTTTTTGAACACCTCTAGGGATGGTGACTCCACCACTTCCCTGGGCAGCTTGTTCCAGTGCCTAACCACTCTTTCAATAAAAAGCACAATTTTCATACCAGTGCTGTTAACCAACCTTCTCTCAGGGAAAACTGCAAAGGAAATTCAGGTCCACTTTAAAGTATGGTGGGATATATGGCACTCTTCTTTCTACCATCCAATGAGGCTGTCCAAAGATCATAACGTTGGGGAATATTAGAGGTATGCATAAAGCACATTTAAGCATATATTTCCAGTATTGGCTAAAGACAGCAAAACAAATTGATTCACATAGTAAAAAGCATGAGCTTTGGCTTGGGAGGTAATTCTGCAGGGTATGCAGTGGCCACAGCTGTGTCAAAAATTATCACCTGCAGAAAATCACACCTTGTAAGTTCTCAAAGAAGTAGAATATTTTTTGCCCTGCAGCTTTTTTCTTTTATGAGGAAGAGACTGTTTCATGACACATAGATCATTTTTGTATGTGAATACTTGTTAAAGGTAAAATTTTCCCCAACATTTACATCCCAGGGCTAGGCAATTAAAGATTCAGGCATCTACTGGCTGAGTACTGCAAATCTACCTTTTAGGTACTTGGTCTTAATGGTACAGAAAGTTGAGGATTAAGCAACTAAGCAGTGTAGCCCAGATAGATTCATAATGGGTAGATCTATCTGCAGGTCTTGGGCACTACATTCAGATGGCATGCTCAGTAACATCTGCCACTCGCTCATGGACACAGGATCCCTGATAAAGTAAATCCCTGGCCAGAGTAATTTTTCATGGTCAGAGCTGTTACTTTGCTCATATGGCCTACATCTGCCATCCCCATAAGCTGAGAAAGACATCCAAAATGGAAGGAAAAAAAAATTGATGGTATGTTACCCTCTCTCCTGGGCACCTGAGCCAAGACTGATTCCAGACCTCCCCATTTGATATCCATAGCTGTAAGAGTGTATCACACTTCCCTTTAAAATGAGACCACTGTTAAGAAAATGTGGTGGTTGTGATTATAGCCATATGTATTTAATAAATGTAAAGTAGTCTTTATGCAATTTCATAATGGTTAGAGTATTTGCTCAGGAAGTGGAAAGTTTTATTTATCCTAGAATTCCCCTGGGTCCATTTCTAATGTCAAAGTTGTTCCAGTAAGCAGAGGACAAGTGAGGCTAGGGGAATAGGGATATTCCTTGTCCTCTTCCCTTCAGTGCTAGGAAGAGATCTGTCAACTTGAACACAATTTCCAGCCAGTGCACAACATACTTGGGAGGACAGATTTTTGGAAGCCAGTGGCTAAAAAAGCACCTGCTTTACACTGACTAGTGAGATTTCCCTGCTGCCACTCCCACCCCATGAAAGATCTTATTGTCTTACAGAAGCTCAATCACAAATACAATTGTTGCGTCTTGATTTCTTAGGGGAAAATATGATTCTTCTCCATAAAAATTTTCTACTGAATGATTACATGTAAGCTTTAGGTTTTATTTTTAGTTTCAATTTCAGTTAATTAGTGTGATACAAATATGAAACAGGCAGTTAAATAGATATTCCTTTTAGTCTTTCAAGACATAAATAAACATTATAAAATAATTTCAGATTGATAAACAGAAGTCTTCTTTAGCTAATGTCACTGTGAAGAAATAACAAATCTAATAGCCTCTGAACGAAAATTGAAGGGTCAAGTTTTCCAAGTATTTATACATATATGTGTGTAGAAGTGTACACTTATGTATATAAAGGAGAAAAAGATTTTTTTGCTCTAACATTTTATATTAACTCTCATTAATTTTGTGATATAAGGTGTTGAGCTCAGAATTCTTAAGTGTTGGCAGGAGAAGGGTTTGAGAAACAACAGTTCTTCAGTGTAATTCTTCATGAACAGATTTGTGGGTAACATAATCTTCTCTCATGTAAAAACAGAAAGCTTGCAAGATGAACAGATGTTGCAAAAATTACTCCAGAGTAGAAGATAATAAAATACACACTAATGTCCCATCAAAGTTGTTAGTTTTGTACTAAAGCAGGAAGAATTGGAGTGGCATCAGAGTACAGGAAAAAATGAGAAATAAGGAAATAAGACAAACAATATTTAGCTAACATTTGAAAAACTAATTTTAATTTGAATCTCTTGAGAGCAGAATAGATAGGAGGTCATATATAATCATCAGAAGTAGCATGATATGAGACGTATAGAATGAATGAAGCGTAGAATTGCCATACAGGTATTTTCCAAGCTCAGGGAAGCTGCACCAGCAGCTAAGTACTGGGTGACAGGAAAAAGACTTTTTATGTAAAATAATTAGATGAATGATTCTTATGGCAGTTTCAGAAGACAGAAAATAAGTAGAAAGGAAGAAGACAGCACAGGATACGGGGGCTTGTCCCCAAAACCTTTTGAGGTCACTGGTATTGTTTTGCCCAGCATTTTGAGATTTTCATCAGAGATCCCTATCTCTGAATTGAAGCCACTGGCAGCAAGGGGAGGTTGTTTCCCCTGATAGGATTGACATTATTGAAGTTGTACTGAATGAGCTATTTCCAGCATAAATAGAGCATTCTTGCTCTTTCACACAGGAGACAGAAGAGATATCACTTGCAGCACCGTGTGTAATTCTTGTTGTCTGTATTCAGGAAGATTAAGTGAAAGTGTAACAGAATGATTGAGGAAGAGGAATCCTTGCTTATAGGGGCAATGAAAAGATGTAGCAAAATAAAGCATTGTTTAAATGTATAAAACACAAACATGGAGCAGTGGGAAATTCTTCCCAGCTAAAACATAACACTTGTCAAAGGACGAATAGAGATAACCTCAGCATATACGAATTTATGTGGAAAATTAAAAGCAGCTTTCAAACCCTCAGAGCAACGAGACAGTAAAAAATAGGTGCTGGGAGTTTGTCTGACTGTAATATTAACTCTGTTGCAGAACTGCAAAACAGACTGTTTGATGTACTCACCTAAACCAGGAGAAAGTCCTTTTCAGCTGTTTCCCGTTTTCTTGAGAGTCTGAACTTGCAGCAGAGTATTTCAGCTAAATACTTTGTAAATTAGTATTTTGTCTTTAGCAAAAGTCTCTGTGTTTCCCTTCCCAAAATTTGAAATGTAGGTGTTGTACAGCCACTTTCATATAAATAGATCAATGCACTAAATATATTTTACATGGCACTAAGAAACATATTTTCTTTGCATGGATTACAAGCACATACTATAAGCAGAATTTTGAAACATTCTATGGGTGCTTAACAGTTTGAAGGCTATTTTCAGTAGAATTTGCATTCTCTAAATGAATAACCAGTTATTCAAACCTGAACTTTGAGTAAATTCTGTTCCTGTATGTTGCTGGTAGTAAAACTTAAGATTGCTAAGAACTTTTAACATATTCACATCATTTTTTTCTGTTATCATGTTGATTGAATAACAAGGCTGCTAACATAACTGCTATGTCTTCCAGAGTTATTAATTCTGTCCAGTATATTTGTGATTTCATTGGGATGTTGTTGATTACAATGGTTACAAATTAATTCATGCATTGCAATGAATTTTATTCACAGGGAACTGTAATGATAATGAAGGTCTTTCTGCAAGGGTTTTCATTCAGCCTTTAATAATGTAACCACATTCATTAAATAAATGTATTTTCAATTATAAACATTAAAGTGATACATATGGGAGAAAAGGAACGTTGCGATTGAATATTTGGTTATACAAGCAGAAGGTTGTATAACCTTCATTATCACTATATTCTCTTTGGGAATTTGAGAGGCTATGTTACTAGTAAGATAATTAACATTACAAAAAGATATATGTATTTTTAGGCTCATTTTTCTTCTGAAAATTTATTTTCATACCTGACACTATGGAAAATGACTTGTCACTTATGCTTAGTGTTTTAACACATTTTTATTGTATGTATTTTTGCTTTCATAATGAGACTATAACAACATAAAAATAGAACAAGAGTCAATTCATGCTTTTGAGTATTAAGACTGACTGAAAATGAATTCATTTTCTGAAAACAGTATAAAAATTTTAAACAGTCATTATTTAAACTCTGTTTTTGAAAGTCTTAGTGCAAACAGAAAATTAATTTCTCCCTACAGCAACTTTAATTCTCCAGAATTATGGGCTTCCCCAGGTGTTGTTTTTCTTGCACAGCTTTATGCCTTTGTTTACTCTGTGTTTTCAGCCTGTATTTACATGGTTGTCGTTGTTTAAATGCTCAAGTTAACATACACCTGACAGCTGTACAGTAGGTACTGCAACCCCCTTCAGTGCCCAGAAACAAATTGTATAGTGCACATCCATCAAACTGGCACCTGAAGAACCCTGGGAAGGATTCTGTGTCTTAATGAAACTTTGACAACAGTGGAAGTGCCTTCAGAGACTTGTCCCCGAGTACAACATGGGAAAAGTTAACAGATTGGTTTCCTTTCTAATTTATCATTTGTCAAGCCTTCAGGTATATATACTTTAATCCTGAATTTTTCATTGTCTGATATTCTGGACTTAATTTCCACAATGTGTTATGTCAAAACAAGAATAAATCATTATAAGCGAGCAGAAATACCTTTTTGTAGGAATAATATAAGAAAGTGATATTAAAAAAAAAAAAATCAGCACCTACGGTTATTTAATGTCATGTGTTTTTTAGTTTTCTAAGTAAATAGGTTGGATTAAGTAAAATCACAGAAATTGATTGCTGATTTTGTTTTTGCTACTGTTTTTAAAAATGTTTGTAAATTTATGTAATCTACAATTTTATATTATTTTAATTCTTAAAAAAAAATCTTATGACACTGTATTTCATCATGACACACATTTAAAAGGTACAAGAGTACTGAAAAAATCTCCAGTCTGGTAAAAAACCAGAGAGGCTTGCCAAAATAAAAAGTAAATTAACTGTAACCTTTTCTTTTTCCCCCCAGATTATAATCAACTTCTGAAAGAAAAGCTAAAAAATCTTCTCATTATCACATCATTTTCCAAAGTGTGTGGCACATCAGGCAGGGTGTGGTGCAGCAGTTTGTGTGGCAGTTCACATGGGAGGGCATGCAAGGAAGGTTCTCCCTGTTGCTTGTAGGTCTACAGCCCAAGTAAGTGCTCTAGGTCTCTGCCAAAATGGTGGGTACTCGCCTGAGAGCTAAAACCAGTGTTCCTATGGAGAATGCCCCTGCGAAGTCTGACATATCCAATCAAACAGAGGAAAGATATTTCAGTACAGGTGGTAGGTTGCAGTGAGTGCCTAGACCCTTCTCTTGCTGCAAAGGTAAATACCTGCAAAAGAAGTACACAGGTTGACAATGTGTTATACCAGGGGGCCCAGTTGCAAGGAACAGTCATAATGCTGTGCAGTATCAAAGGAGCCAAGACATAGATAAATGGTTTCAAAACCATGTTTGTGTAGTGGACACCACTGAGAAAGAAGTATCTTGGATACTGCATGACCCAAAAAAATAGGACTCTGCTTCATCCTCCACCCTCTAATGTTACCACCAAAACCAAGTATGAAGATTTAACACCTATAGACACCCATGAACAAGCTCTATATGTAAACTGAACCAGCAGCATATAGTGGCTACTGTAAAAAGAAATGACATGTGCTTGTAGTGGGTTACTGTCTGTTAAAGGGCACTGAGGTATCCCTCTGCTGAGCTGACAGAGTCACGAGAGGTATGCTGCCTCCTTGGAGCTAAGATCCGAGCCATTGCAGAGAGGATGCCACAACTTGTCAAGAGCACTGACTACACTCCACTGTTAGCCTTCCATGTGGGCATGAATGACGTTGTGAGCCAGAATCTGGGCAAAATCAAGGAAGACTATAAATCCCTGGGGTTACAAGTGAAAAACACTGGTGCTCAAGTTATCTTTTCCTCCATTTTACCAGTCAGAGGAAAGGAGGCAGCCAGAAAAAGATGAATAATTAATATCAACTCCTAGCTCTGTGACTGGTGCCATTACTAGGGGTTTGGGGTTTTACGACAATGGAGCAGTCTTTGATGTCTACAACCTGTTAGGGAGGAATGGAATACACCTGTCACAAAGAGACAAGGGAATCTTTGGCAGCAGGCTAGTCAACAAAGTAAAAGAAAGAATCAAACTGAAGGACTCAGGGGGCAGGGTCCAAGATGGCAATGCTCATGCCATCCCATCCAACTGGAGAATAAGCCAGGCCAATCAGAGAAATGACAAATGTTCCTTAGCTGCCTTCCAAGATGAGAGCCAGAAGGCCAATCACTTCAAGGATGTGTATGACTATGGCAGTTCCTCTTGCACCCTTCCAGGGAAACCATCTTGCTTGATTATGTCTCTGAAATTCCTGTACACCTACACATGAAGCATGGGGAATAAACAGGAAGAACTAGAGATCTGGGTGTTGTCACAGGACCATGATCTCAGTGCAATTACAGAGATGTGGTGGGATGGCTTGCATGACTGTAATGCTGTGATGGACAGCTGTGTAGCTTTTAGGAAAGACAGGCCAGCAAAGTGAGGTGGTGGAGTTGCTCTTTATGTAAGAGAGAACTGGAAGGTATCGACCTTTGCCTAGAGGGGGATGAAGACCATGTTGAAAGCTTATGGGTAAAAATTAGGGGACAGGCTAATATGAGTGACACTGTTGTGGGTGTGTACTACAGACCACCTGATCAGGAAGAGGAAGTCAATGAGGCCATCTACAGACAGCTGAAAGTAGCCACATGATCACATGCCCAGTGCTCATGGGTGACTTCGGTCACCTGGTATTTGCTGGAAAGGCAACATGGCTAGGCACAAACGGTCCAGGAGGTTTCTGCAGTGCATCAGTGATAACTTTTTGATGCAAGTGGTGGAGGAGGCAACAGAGAGAGGTGTGCTGCTTGATCTTGTACTAATGAATGAAGAAGGTCTGGTTTGGGATGTGAAGATTGGGGGCAGCCTTGGCTGCAGTGACCATGAGATGGTGGAGTTCAGGATTGTGCGAGGAAGAAGCAGGGCAATAAGTAGGATTGAAGCCCTAGACTTCAGGAAATCTAACTTTGAACTCTTCAAAGACTTACTTGGTGAGTTAGTACTCTAGAAGGCAGGAGAGCCCAAAAGACCCATTTAATATTCAAACTCCAGTTCCTCCAAGCTCAAGACCGGTGCATGCCTATGAGTAAAAAATCAAGTAGAGGAGGTAAGAGACCTTCATGGACGAGCAAGGAGCTTCTGGAAAAATTAAAATGGAAGGGGGAAGTTTACAGTATGTGGAAAAAGAGACTGGTCACTTGGGAGGAATATAAGAAATTGGCCAAAGTATGTAGGGATGAAAAGAGCAAGGTTAAGACCCTCTTGGAATTAAATCTGGCAAATGTTGTCAAAGACAGCAAGAAGGGCTTCTTCAAGTGCTTCAGTGGCAAAAGGAAGACTAGGGCCCATTGCTGAATGAGGTGGTGCCTTGGATA
The DNA here is from genome assembly GCA_032159205.1 of Eurystomus glaucurus suahelicus. Classification (NCBI taxonomy): domain Eukaryota; kingdom Metazoa; phylum Chordata; class Aves; order Coraciiformes; family Coraciidae; genus Eurystomus; species Eurystomus glaucurus. Next base: position 56,297 of record JAVFHW010076200.1, read on the forward strand.
CAGAGAAGGCGGAGTTAGTGAATGCCTTCTTTGTTTCAGTCTTTTCTGCTAAGACTGACCCTCAGGAATTCCAGTCTCTTGAGGTAAGAGAGAAAGTCTGGAGGAAGGAAGACAATCCCTTGGTCAAGGAGAATTGGGTTAGAGAACATTTAGGCACCCACAAATCCATGGGCCCTGATGGGATGCATCTAAGAGTGCTGAGGGAGGTGACTGATGTTATTGCTGAGCCACTGTCCATCACTTTTGAAAGATCCTGGAGAACAGGAGAGGTGCCTGAGGACTGTAGGGAAACCTGGTGTCACTCCAGTCTTCAAAAAGATCAAGAAGGAGGACCCAGGAAATTAAAGGCCAGTCAGTCTCACTTCCATCCCTGGAAAGGTGATGAAACAGCTCATTCTGGAGGTCATTTCTAAGCATGCAGAGGAAAAGAAGCTTATCAAGAGTAGTCAGCATGGATTCACCAAGAGGAAATCATGCTTGACCAGTCTGAAAGCCTTCCATGATGATGTGAACAGCTGGGTAGATGAGGGGAGAACTATGGATATTGTCTACCTTGACTTCAGTAAGGCTTTTAACACTGTCTCCTATAACATCCTCATAGGTAATCTTAGGAAGTATGGACTAGATGTGTGGACAGTGAGGTGGATTGAGAGCTGGCTGAACAATAGAGTTCAGAGGGTTGTGATCAGTGGTGCAGAGTCCAGTTGGAGGCCTGTAGCTAGCTGTGTTGTCCAGTGGTCTGTACTGGGTCCAGTCTTGTTCAACATATTAATCAATAACCTGGGTGAAGGAACAGAGTATGCTCTCAGCAAGTTTGCTGATAATACAAAATTGAGAGGACTGGCTGACACACCAGAAGACTCTGTTGCCATGCAGCAAGACCTGGACAGGTGGGAGAGCTGGGCAGAGAGTAGCCTCATGAAGTTCAACAAGTGCCAGTGTAGAGTCCTGTCCCTGGGGAGGAATAACCCCATGCAGTAGTTCAGGTTAGGGGTTAACCTGGTGGAAAGCAGCTCTGTGGAGAAAGACCTGGGAGTCCTGGTAGATAACAGGTTGACCATGAGACGTCAATGTGCTTTTGTAGCCAAGAAGGCCAATGGTATCCTGGGGTGCACTAAAAAGAGTGTGACCAGCAGATGTACAGACATTCTCCCCCCCCCCACACCTTAGTGAGGCTACTTTGGAGTACTGTATCCAGTTCTGGGGTCCCCAGTCCAAGATAGACAGGGAACTACTGGAGTGAGTCCAACAGAGGGCTGTGAGGATGATAAGGGGACTGGACCACCTCTTTTACAAGAAAAGGCTGAGACACCTACGTCTGTTTAGCTTGGAAAAGAGAAGACTGAGAAAGGATCTTATCAATACTTATAGATATCTAAAGGGGAGGTATCAAGAGGATGGAGCCAGTCTCTTTTCAGTGATGCCTAGCAATAGGAAAAGGGACAATGGACACAAAGTAGAACACAGGAAGTTCCACTTAAACACAAAGAAAAACTTCTTTACCTTGAGGGTGACAGAGCACTGGAACAGGCTGCCCAGAGAGGTTGTGGAGTCTCCTCTGGAGACTTTCAAAACCCACCTGGACACAGCCTGCTCTAGATGAATGTGCTAGAGCAGAGGTGTTGGACTAGATGATCCCCAGAGTTCTCTTCCAACTCCTACCATTCTGTGATTCTGTAATTCTGTGAGGCTAAAGGATAAAAAGGATCTGTAGGATATTTTACCCGTAGGATAAAAATTACAAAGACAATAACATATTTACTTACTTATGTGAAAATTGTTTGTGCTCTTTTATCCTCACTAAGAAATGTCCATGTAAGGTGTAGCTCTAAACTTAAGAAAGAAGAAAACAAAAACCACCAGAGAGCCCATATCCTTTATTAG
>JAVFHW010076202.1:0-47996 GCA_032159205.1 Eurystomus glaucurus suahelicus
GGAAAGTCACCCAGCATTACAAAGGAAATCCAGTTGTGATCTATGAGATCACTTTTTCAGACATGGTCTCCAATCTTGCAGATGAAAGTAATGATCTATATAAATAATAATATTATGATATTCATACTTTATTAAATACACACATTCATGTAACAGAATACCAAATATCGTTACTCATGCTTGTGCCAGAGTGGCCATTTAATGTCTCTGATCATTCTCAGGCAATCCTGAGAGTAAAATTTGTGAAGCCAAACAAGTAAGACAAATGTATTCTGATCCTATAATGTGATTCTGATCCTAGAATAATACCCATATCAATTCATTTAGGAAACTACTGTAAAAATAGAAAAAATTAATCTGTCTGCCCATGCCTGAGGAAACTATTTCATGTCTGATTCTCCTTCAAATTACACCTGGGGTGCATTAAGAAGAGTGTGTCCAGCAGATCAAGGGAGGTCCTCCTCCCCCTCTACTCTGCCCTAGTGAGATCTCACCTGGAGTACTGTGTTCAGTCCTGGGCTCCCCAGTCCAAAAGGGACAAAGATCTACTGGAGAGAGTCCAGCAGAGGGCTATGAGGATGATGAGGGGACTGGAACACCTGCCTTATGAGGAAAGGTTGAGAGAGCTGGGGCTTTTTGGTCTGGATAAGAGAAGACTTAGAGGGGATCTAATTAATGTGTATCAATATATGAGGGCTGTGTGTCAAGAAGAAAGGGGCAACCTCTTCTCACTTGTGCCCTGTGATAGGACAGGGAGCAAGGGATGCAAGCTAGAGCACAGGAAGTTCCACCTCAACATGAGGAGGAACTTCTTTACTGTGAGGGTTACAGAGCACTGGAACAGGCTCCCCAGAGAGGTTGTGGAGTCTCCTTCTCTGGAGACTTTCAAGACCCATGTGGATGCATTCCTGTGTGACCTGCCCTAGATTCTATGGTCCTGCTTGGCAGGGGGGTTGGACTTGATGATCTCCAGAGGTCCCTTCCAACTCCTAACATTCTATGATTTTATGATTCTAATGTCTAAATTAGATTTTTTTTTTTTCTGAAACAATAATGGGCAGAATTTATGCAGAGAAAAAATGACTCAGAGACTATCAAGGAATGACACAGTCTTCTGATGTAAACCACAGCTTAAAAACTCAATCAGATATTAATCTTTTCCTCTTATTTCAGGTACTTCTCCAGCCTGCTAGAAAAACCAAACTGTTTAGATCTTTGGTAAACCAAGTTAATTTTTGCATGTCTTTCTTCCTCTACTAGGACCTGGTAAAAAAACATTCATTACTTGGGTCAAATGTCTATATGCAGGTCATGAATCTATATGCAAGATGAATCCAGCTTCACTTTGGCCTAGTTGGTGGTACTTAAGCAAAAAAGCCCAAGTAAGCTCTCTCTACCAAAGCTGAGCAAAAATCATTTATGTTGCCCAAAGACCAGTTTTTGTTATAGACTCAGAAATAAACTAACAATTTTTTTATTGAACAAATCTAAATATAAATAGAATTATAGTAGCTTACTGTGATATCTGCTAACATATGAAACCTTATTTAAATGCCTATCATCAGTACCTTTTAGATTAGATTCTCTTACCTGCATTTATCTTCATTTGAATGCGATGCACACTGAGCTTGAACTAGCCTGCCCACATACAATATGCAGTCTTCCAGTGCCCCGTTCACGCTAAACTGTTTATCTTTTAAGTTTCAAGGCTAACTCTACCATTTAGGAGTTTACTGTTTGGTTTAACACTGCAGTTCTTGTGGTTTTGCTGATTGACATTTTCAAAGCCTCCCAGACTCACAGAATTAGACACTGTGAAATCTCTAAATAGGCATTTCACCATACATTTCCAACAGAACCCAGTCTTGACATGCCTGAAGTATAGTCTCTGGAATCTGAAAGGGCCCCTGACCATAAGATGGAGAACTACTGTACATTTTGTTTATTACAGTGGTCTGGATACCTCTTATTTGAAAATCCATAGACTAAGGGAATGATATTTGTGTATATATCAAAAGGATAGGAAGGGAGGAAGTGGTTAAGGAGGATGTATTGGATAGTGTGGGACCTGAGCATAACACAAATTGTATGGAATAATGAGGGGAGAATATGCTGGTTTTGGCTGGGATAGAGTTAATTTTATTCATAGCAGCTTGTATGGTGCTGTGTTTTGGATGTGTGACTAAAGCAATGTTGATAACACTGGGATGTCTTAGCTATTTCTCAGCAGTGCTTGAACAGCATGAAGGCCTTGTATTTCTTCTCCTCAGACTGCCCCAGCAGCAAATAGGCTGGAGGTGCACGAGGAGTTAGGAGCAGACACAATTGGGACAGCTGACCCCAACTGACCAAAGGGATATCCCATACCATAGAATGTCATGCTCAGCAATAAGTGCTGGAGGAAGAAGGAGGAAAGGTGGATGTTCAGAGTTATGGCATTTATTTTCCCAAGTCACTGTTACACATGATGAAGCCCTGCTTTCCTGAAGATGACTGGACACCTGCCTGCTGATGGGAAACAGTGACTTAATTCCTTATTTTTGCTTTGCCTTTATGCCTAGCTTTTGCTTTACCTAATAAACTATCTTTATCTCAACCCATGAGTTTCCTCACTTCTCCCTTTTCACTTCTCCCCCTCATTCCACTGAGGGGGAGTGACTGAGTTGCTGCATGGGGCTAAGCTATTTACTGGACTTAACCCACAAAACAGCTTCACCATTTTACAAAATAACTGTCAGTCCCCACTAACAGTCCCACAACAACATGTTCAACACTTTAGTATTTTAGGGTATTTTGTAGACATTAAAACTTGACAAATATGAGGGAGAGAAAGAACTCTCTATGAAAGATCTCAAATAAAAGGAGGTGTCTGTCTGATCAGAATCTTACTTCATATCTTGCCTATCAGAGCGCTAGAGATTAACCAAATGTTGCCCATCCTAAACTGATGGCCTACAGTTCAGGCCTCTGTCACCATAAGAAGAAAATTTAAATGCAGAGGACCCCAAAAATATTTGCTAACTTGCCATTTGACACCTCTTGAGAACATGTAGAGATCATTATTTCAATATAGTAAACTGAAAGTTACCTTTTCCTGATAATTCAAGAGTAGATACATCATGACCTCTATCATCTGATAGTGTTGCCTTATAAACTCCTTCATCTTTGCGAGACAGCTACAAGGAAAACACAAGATGTTTACTGACAAACTTGATAATTGTATATTTGCACAACCCCTGCATGATTTTCTAAATCAAACAACAAACACTGTACTGCATTCCGGTTAAATAATCTTACTAGAGATGAGAAGGAAACTATGGCTTGTGCATGCTTTTTTACAGAGCTGTAGTTAGTTCTTAAGCCTAAAAACACATTCTGATTTCAGTTCAAATGCCTTGAGAAATGATGTGTTTTCTTTTGTTCCAAAAAGACAAACAGGATTGATCCTGGTCAGTAGAAATTACAAGTAGTGTAGTAAGATGTAAGAGAGTATAACTTCAACCCACACAAACTTTAGAAATGTAATTTTTCTTCAACCAAAACAATTATGGTTTTGAATCAATCTATGTAAAGCATAACAACAGATCTATATCCTTTAACTGTCCAAATATCAACTCAGTAGCTTTCATTCAAGCAGCAACTGTAGTCAAATTAGATCTCTGCTAAGTAAATAATGAATTCATTACCCTTGGAGAGCTTACATTCTAAAAAAATCTAACACAGTAATACTGCATTAAAGGCAGTAGGGGCTTTTTTGATTTGAAAGTTTAATTTATTTCAAAACCTGAAGGAAAATATATAAATAATTGTATTTAGATTAAAGGTTATGTAATTTAGTTTTAGACTTATACAAGTCCACAGCAAGTAAATCATAGTAGAGGCATCACATAACTGAATGACAAATAACAAGAACAGTTCAAGACAAGCAGAAACCCCCCTCACAAAAAAAGTTTACTCAAGAGAAATGAAGCCACCGGAAAGTCAGTACCCTCTTGCAAGTGAAATGAAGGAATGAAATGAGAAGAATATAAAACAAAAAAATAAAATCAATTCAATGGAATGCACTACTGAAAGCAGAAAAACTCAATTCAGGGAGGTTTTGGCGCTTGATGAAGGTAGCAACTATGCAAGCTAAGGCTTCAGACAAAAGTTAGGTTATCCTGTTTGCATAAAGATAAATCTTAAGAATCCATATACCTCAAATCCCTGGAGGCGTTCAAAAAACATGTAGACATAGCACTTCAGGACATGGTTTAGTGGTCGTGGTAGTGTTGGGCTGACAGTTGGACTTATCTTAGAAGTCTTTTCCAACGTAAATGATTCTGATTCTATGATTTTAGGCAATAAAACTGAAACAGTGTCAGACATGAGGTGCTTGAACAAATTGAAAAATTAAGGAGCAATAAGAAAGAACGAGATAGAGTTCACCTAAGGACACTGAAGCAACTTAAGCCTGAACTGTCTGAGCTGATAGCAAAAATAGATACTCTTTTACTAGCATTAGTTACTCACCAGCTAATTGAAGGGTAGAAAATATGCATTTTGCAGAAGTGGTTTGCAGAAATCATGATAGATGGTTTAGTGCTCTGCCTGGCAAATTTATAGCATGTCAAGCAGAACCTGTCATTTCAAAACAGTCAGTGATACTGTACCTTGGGAATACTGAGTTGACATTCTCCCTTCTGCAGATCAGGCAACACATCAACGTCAATCCCAGAACCATCTTTATACCACTTGAAAACTGTCTCCTTCTTTGTATTTGCAACCTGTATAACATAAAAAGCACACAAGCCTGATTATGTACTGAAGAAAGATATTTCACAGAGGTACTTTCAACATAAGAAGCCAATTTTTTTATAACATAAGTCAAATAAAACTAAGTAGAAAAACAATTTCAATCAAGTCTTACTAATCAAATCTTAGTCCTATGGTATTTATTTGCAGCACAGAACTGCTCAGAAGTTTACCGCTTACAGCTTCGGAGCCCTGTCAAATCCTTAAAGGAAATCCTGTCAATCTCTTCCCTTAAAGCATTTTGCACCCTTGCTATGTGGTTGTAATTTGTCTAGAGATTTCTGTGAGTGGTATCTTTGAAATTAGAGCTGCTGAACTCTCCTTTATCTTTTTGTGTTTGCCATGTATCTCCAGAGATCTGTAACAAAGAACTTGGGCCCTATTTTAAAGAGTCTTCAGCCAATTTGCAGATTTGTCCCAGCTACCTAAGCAATGTCTTTCAGGACTAAACTGCAGAGAAAATTACTATTCTGAAAGCATTTGAGACTTCAAAACTGTGACCTGCACTAGAATTCATTTTTTTCTACTACTCTGTGTCCTATGGGAAGTACAAAGACTTGAAGAATCCTACAAATTGCAGTCTCTCCCAGCACAAACAGGCTTAACAACCTAGCGCAAATGCAGAGAAGTTGCCTGAAATCCAATATTTTGCTGTACTAGCAGAAGCTCATTTAAGCAATGCATAAATAGACTACAACTATACCTCAAGGACTGCTATAATTTTGAAATATATATTGTGCATTGGTGATGCTTAAAATATTGCTGAGTGAACGACCTCAAACTGTGAATTCAAAGAACCTAAAAGCACAACTCTTTTTAGAAACAACTCTGGCAGTATACTTTAATTTTCTCCCTTTCGGAAACTCTATGGTTTATTTGATATCATTATCCCTATATCTTTCTAAAAATCACAATAATGCAATAGTATTTCTGTGCGTAGCCTGAATTACTGGTCAGGGTGGTTTTGGTAGAAGGACAGAGCTGGCAGGACATTTCTCAGTCCCCAGGCAGTTGCTTTAAAAAGTCTCCTTAAAAAAAAAACTGAACAAATGGATAGAGGGCAGCCCAGAAGTTAATACAGATCTGCAATAGTTTTCAATTGGCTTGCTTGGAGGAAAAAGCATGCACCAATTTCTAACCATTTCACATTAGAGAAGCTATTCTGTAGATGAATAGCTCTACAAAAGCTCTTTATAGAGGTGACTAGACAAATAGGAGGGCCTCCTATACTGACTTCTGGACATCTCTATAAACCTGCTCAAATTAATCACATCTATTGCTGCTTAATAACAAGTGTGGTTACTATGGATCTCTGACAGAGTATTTGAGATCACAACCTGGCCCAAGGCAATGCCTTGCTGGAGAAAAGTAAGCAGCATTTTACATTTACTAGTAACTACGAAGTGGCTATTCCTTTAGTCATATGACATGAGTGGCAATTTTATTTGAACAAGGCCTGAAGGAACAAGCCTTTAATGCTTTTCTACAATTTTTCACCAAAGACTGTTACCACTCAATCCGACAGTAAATAGACTGAGTTTCAGACACATGCAATTGAAGTGCTCAAGTTATTTCATGTTGACATTTACTATGAAAAGTTACTTTTTTCGCTGTTTAGCCACACATCAAAAATCTTGCTCTTAATAGACATAGTACAAATAAGGGTCAAAGTTTTGCAAGAGCAGGTAGGTTCTGAACATTCTGAAATGTATAAGTACTTGAAGAAAAATTATAGTAGATGCTGGCATATGAAAAAAAATAAACATACAATAAAAAGCAAAGCCCATCAAATTATCATACAGATAAACAAATGTGTCCCACTGGCATGTAGGGGCTTCAATACAAAGAACAAGGTCAAACAATCACAGCTGTTTCAGAATTAAATACTAAATCAATCAAAAGCCAGTCAGGTAACATGTATTAGTTTTTATACACTATTATAACACAATCCATATTTGTTAGTTATTACTGTTATGGACCTTGATCACACAGTCAGTCCTCTGCCCTATACAAGCTTCCAGTTGGCCTGGTTTTCTAACTCCCTTATTTCATGCCATGGCCTTTGGATAGTTAAGGCAAAAAGCCCTCACTTACAGGTACTTCCTTTACACTATCTCAGGTTCTTTCAAGAGCTAAAAATGCCCATGACAGTTATTTTTGCACAGGAGCTAGAAGACACCTGGGCCAAGTGCTATGATATGGCCTGGAAGGCAGAGATTACTCCTTGGATGTTTTTATTACCACAGAAATGGCCTAAGGCAGCCACACTTCCAACCTGAATGTCAGGTACCTGACGTTTGCAGGACAAACGCAGGCTTTATTGTTCAAACTCTTCCTATGTACAAATACCTGTTAATAGGTAGAAACAACAGTACCGCATGAACCTAATGGCCAGTCACATACTGACAGTAACAAGCATTATAAGGTCAACAGCATAGTTAAAATGATGAGTGTGCAAACAGCCCACATCCTAGATTCCATTTACATGAAATGTTCTGACCTTATGAGCAAAAATACACTGGTGAAAAGCATATAATTAGCCACTTAACAGTTTCAGTGGTATAAACAGGCTCAACAGTCAATGAAAAGAAGGATAATTTCATATTAATTTGTAGAGAATTAACACTAGTATAACTAGTTCAGCAGCATTTAATTCCCCATGTGAATGAAAGGATAAGTAGGGTTCATGCCTGAGGCAAATGCATGTCGAGATTACAAAGGACTCCAGCTATGCAGCTCAGTACTAATAAAGGTACCATGTTAGCTAATGAGTGTTGAGCCCTAAAATGGGGGCACACAGAATTGCAGCTTTGCCATCCAGGCCACTTCTGCTGGGAATAAGTTGAGGTTAAAGGTCTCCTAATTAGTGAGCAAAAAAAAAAGAAGGAAAAAAAAAAATCCCACAAATATGCATGTAAATTGCTCGTAATTAATGATTTATGTTAGTCTAATTAAAAGCCAAAAACTTATTCAAACAAGTGGAGAAAATTAATACAAAAGAGTCCTTATTACAGGAAAAGGCAAGGAAGAAGAGTTTTATGCCTTTTGAATTCAATTAACTTGGCTATTCAGACCTCCAATTAGTCACTGTAGAAGAGCAACAAAAGTGAAAATATATCAGTTTAGAACGGCACATAAAGATGTTAACAGCAGAAGTTACTCTGAGTTCCATGCACATTAGCATTAGTTAAGATTCAAAAGTCGTTAGCCAAATATAATAAAAATCAGGTTTTATAACTTTAATTCTAGAAGTCTTTGTTTCATGTTTGGTTACAGATGATGAAATAACACATGCTTTGGTAAAGGAATCTCCAAATAAGAAAATGGTGAGGAAAGAGTTTGAACTGTGGCTTTTTGTGGCTACTTTTTGAGGAAGGAAGAAGGACCATTAAGGGATGAATGCTTTGTTTAAATTATTTTTATGGCTCACAATTATTATAAAGAATTAGCTCATCTAACACATTTAAAAATGTCCTGGGTTTTTAATTTTGTTTTAATGAAGACTACTGCTGAAGAGTAGTAAGTCAGAAATTTTTATTTTAAATATTTCTAAATAATAAAAGATGATTTCATATGAAATTTTAAAAATAACAAGATCTTTCCTCACCTCAACTTTTAATCAACACATTCTAACAAATTATGTCAAGTATATTTCCTCACCTTACAAGCAAGTAAAACTTCACATTCCTCTGTAACTTCCCAATACAAAAACTTGGAGAAGTGAGGACCTAAGAAACAAAATTGTCTTAAAGTATATGATATAGAATGAAGAGTATCAGAGAGATACAGCTAAAGAAGGAAAAAGAATGACAATGATATTATAATATCCTTACACTAGAACGATGAGAGGGAACTCCTGAACTATACATGCTCTAGAAGAAAAATCCTGCAGCAAGTTTTTGACATATTGAGCCAGGTGTCTACAGTACAACTTTAAAACCTGAGGCTTATCTCTGTTTGTATTTATAGTATTGCAAAATGTAAAATGGTGAATAAGACAAATTTGTTTATTAAATATATTTATGCCCAATTACCAACTAAGTATAGGAAAGAAGCAGAGTAGGTACAAACAACTGTACAAACAGTGTAGTTAATGCAAAAGGAAGTGGAGGACAAATGCATCCAAATACCCAATTAAATATTCAAAGCAAAAACCCCATGCCAGACATTAATTGTCCGGATTACATAAAGTTAAAAAAGTGTAGTAAACTTTACAAGCAGAACAGGAGTTATGCCTTTGCCCCACTGAGGTTCCAATCCTGCAAAAATATACAACCTTCAGTAAATTTACTGATATACATAGCTTTTTAAAAGTTATTGGGGTTACTCACGATAGTAAATGTATATGTGTTACCATCAGGGCCCATAATTGCAATATCCAGACCTCGGAGATAACAATGTCCCAGACTTTCACTTAAATCATTGAGAACTGAAAGATCTCATGAGTTTATGCTGTAAACTGTGTAATTCCTTTCCTAAATCTATTTTTTTAAAAAAACCACCTCACCCAAAAAAAAAACAGAAAATCATAGAATTACTTTGCTTATGTAGAAAATCTTAGCTAAGCTATTTAGAATAAATGCATTTAATTATTATTATTACTTTCATCCTAAGAGTCATGTCCTTGCCAAGTGAAAATTACAAACTAGAGCTTAAATTCAATTTTTAAGGCTTTCACAGCAGCAGAATTCTGAATTAGGTATCCAATAGTAAGTCTTACTTTCAGGTGCAGAGAATATTGATAACAAACTCTGTACCTGTATAGCAACTATGCAAAAGATATACATTTATTATATAGAGAGAAAACCCACGACCAGGTTTTTCATCTTCCTTGTATGACACTATGCTGTCTACTCTTCTGTCAATTATATTGAAGGGGCAATTTGTATGCTTAAAACTAAGTGTGCTGAAATGTTTTGTTGGATCAGAGCCTACAGTAGGCACAATTCTTATTAATATTGGGCAAAGAGTCCTTGTAAGGACTCCCACTTTTTTTCTTTCCTTAGTGAAAGTTTTGTCACAGCTTGCATGTATCATGACAATGTTGGAAAATAAGATCCACCAAGAGTTCAGCATGTCCTCAAGCTGTGCAATGTACTCATCTTCTAATGTAATCAGTGGAAGTTGGAAGCACTTGGTATTCACCAGGGATGCATAATTAGCTGCAAACTGGGCCTAAAGTCACCGGTCTACTTAGTCCTACCTTGCTTCCTGAGAAATTCCTTTCGCTGGAGTTCAGACTCAGCCAATAATTCCTTGAATGCTAGATTTTAGAAAAGGTAAATGAAAAATGAGTTAGTCACAAAATTACTCAAGGAATAATTGAAGTTCATTTCTTCATAAGAGTCAAAGTTTCAGTGAACATACCATCTCCAATAAGAACCAAAGAAGACTGGTTCTTGGCCTTTCCATCTTGAATTTGTACTGTGTAGGTACCTTCATTGTCAATTGTAAATCGGTCCATCACCATTTCTATAATGCCATTTGAATGGTCACACTTTATTTTATGCCTCTGAAATAAACAATAACTTTAGTATAGTGTAAATTACTTATGATTCCCTATCAAATTAATCATGTTTTATATCCCTGCCTCCATACTCCATCTTTTTCATGTCCTTTTAATTGTAAACTGTGGAAACAGCACTGTGCTTTTACATACTGCTGTGCAACACGATCCCAGTGGTGACAGAAAACTCTGTGTGCAGCTGCATTTGAAATCCTTGAATCAACATCATACAGTTGGTTTGGATTTAAAAGTAATAGTTTATGGCACTATGCATGTTTGAAGAAGAGCCTACACAGCCAGCCTTTAGTAGCATTACAGCTTCTAGTTCAATGTGGGGTTTTACTAGGCAGAAGCACTATTCCCAGCAGAGTCCAGAAATAGCTGGAAGTATTATGTTTGTAGACACAAATGTGGATCTCTAAAAAAAAAAAAATCCATCACAACAAATCCAAAAAGTCATCACTATTAAATATATCTGAGACTTATGTGGCAGCTCAATACTGGATCTTATTTTCTTACTGAAAAATTTTATTTAGGAAGGATATAATGACTTGCTCATCTAATGCTAGGTGTTCTTTTCAAAATAGACTAAAATGCAAGTCCCTGAGAACAGTAACCTGTGCAAAATCCACAAAGCTTCTGGGAATTATAGAGATCAACCAAGTTCAGCAAAAGAGAATTAGAATTCTGTCAAAACATCTACTTACCTACTAAAGTGATTGCAGAATACCCAAACCACCAAATATTAACTTGAGTTCTTAGTTAAATATGCTTTTCACTGTTTGTGTCCTTTTTGTGTTTGCTTTCTATTAAATATTCCAGAAAGATAAATTGCTAGCAGGCATTGTCAAGGAAACAGAAAATTCTAGCAAATATTGGACAATACTTGCAAACTATGTGTTTTGAAATAGCGGGTACCATTTTAGATACAATCACCTTTTACTAAGTAATATCCTCTTTCATTCAGTTAGTAAAAACCATGAGGATCGTGTGTCCCACTAACAGTGTTGTTTGAATCTCAGCTAAAAAATTCCTAAAGCAAAAGAACAATAATCCACAGAAGTTATTTGGTGAATACTTTTAGGTAACCAGTGTGGCCAAGGTTATCATACAATAACTGTTCTGTTCATGGTGGGACAGAAAAGTAAATGTCACCACCTAGAAAGGAGTTCTATGCAGTAAAGTATTATAGACCCTGTAACTGTTAAAAGGAGACATGATGCCTTATAAAAAGAATATTTTGAATAACTTTTTTATTGGACTCCAAAACTAGAAAAATGTACCTAAAGCCACAGGTAGTTAAAGGTTAGGAAAGGGGAAGAAATAAGGTAGAGGAAAAAAGCTAATAAAAATACCATTTATTAAACTCTCTGGGACCGGTTCCTTAAATGGAAGAACCTTTAAGCACTGGTCCAAAATTGGTAGGAATGACCTCACAGATATATCTGTCTCAGCTTTGAGTGACATCTCCCAGTCAATCTCAAGAGCGGTTGTATGGACTACAAGACTGGACAAACAGTGTTGACATAGTCACGATGTTTAGCATCCATTACTAGTACTTTCAAGTACACACAGAGTACTAGTTTAAATCTTAATGAGGTAACTGAAGAATGAAGAAAGAGAAAAGACAGTGGAATTAACAAAGCAGTAGCCAACAGATTGATTAGTATAATAATTTATTAAATAAATAACTTAGAGGGAAGAGACTGAGGTATAACATTTCTATAAATAACAGGAAAAATACTCATATAACTTGGATATGCACTTTCCCATGTGTAGTTCAAAGAAAGATGGAATGTCAAAGAATAAGACAAGATTTAATTAATCAGGAAATGAAGTAGAAAAATTACTTATGTAAGAATTCGTCTGTAAGAGTCGAGGACATAGGCCAGGCAAGTAAAAAAGAGAAGTTTTAAGCTTCACCAAACTATCAAAAAGTGCAAATTCAAATTCTCGCTTACAGTCTCTTGCTCACAGAGGTCAAGGTCAACACTTGCATTCCTTTCATGAGTTCTCAGGGAGAATGTTAAATTGAGATTTACCAGAAACAGAAAAAGAAGACCAAGATATATGTTTTAATTTCATCCTTTATCACACTTACAGATTTTTAAATCATTTCTTGCTTTTGGCTAAAAGAAAAAAAATATTAAAATAGTAAAATTACAAATGATTAAATGAGGTCCAGTTCATTCCATTCTCAGATTATTTTGAAATCTTACTGAAACTATTCCCTGTTAGGACCTAGAAGGAAAAATTTATCACTTCAGCCAATGTCAAGAGTCAGACTGCAATTCACTAGCGTAACGGTCTATTGAATATGTTCACTGACTGTAGCCCCGTCTCCAGGCAGATTTTAGAGTGTAATTAGGCTTCTAACTATTGCCATTATGCAGCAAGATGAAGTTCAATGATTTTATGGGCATCATAAATACTAGGCTTTTATGTGACTTTCCACAAAAATATCATCATTCTCCAAATGTAAATGTCACCTGTGGGTTACTAATTAAAGAGGTGAAATAATGCAGCTCCACTTCAAGACCCTCTTTGATGTCAACACTTCCAAAACATATGCAAAGTAAAAATAGCTTGTTCTGTTCCACTAACACTGCCAAGACAGAATATTGTCATTTCAATACATCCTAGTCACTAATATTCAGCTTTTCAGTGGTATAGTTTATTACTTCTTAAAGTAAGAAAAACAGAGAAGTATTTTACTCAGAAACACTTCTTCTTCCACTTGTCAATATGTAAAGGTAAATCCTCTTTGCTTTTCTATGGTATGAAAATGCTGATGTTCCTCTGGCCAGAATCAGGCTTTGCATCCTCAGGAATAAACTGAATCTTTCAAATATCTGCACTGGCGATGAATTCCTCACAGGAGAGGATATTTCCAGTGCTGCACTTTACACCCAGTAGATTAACCATACTCCAGCCTTGCAAAGGCAGGACTTTGCTTTCTTTTTAGCCCAGTCTGATCACTTTTCTGTGTCTTTTTCTATGAAAGGTTTTCTTAGGGCTATCAAAATGCAGGAAGGTGGTGACCTGCCCTTTTATCTCTATGTAGCAGTTCAATGCCTAATTAGTGTCTAGGCCAAAATTATTAAAAAAAAATACAAAATAGGAAGTAACACCATCTAGAAGTTTTACATCTACGGCCATTGTTGCATTGTTAAGTACCTCCCATTATATGTAAAACTAGTATCAGTAGCCTCAGAGGGTCTCTGGGAACAGCAAGTCTTGCTGGTTTGGAGTTCAAAACTGTATTTGAAGCAGCTTTTTTGTCTTGAGCTATTTTCCCAAAATATTTGTGCACTACTTTTAATCATATGTGTTTAATACTGGTCTTTATCTAATTTCTCCTTCTCTTTGGCTCTTGCTCATTTAGCTACCCAAAATGAATATGAAATTCTGAGTGTTAAATTTTGCTCTCTTTTTTTTTCATATGAATAGGCTCACTCTGCAACAGGAATTCTATACTGCAAAAAAGACTCAAGATGAAGTTTTACATTCCTTTCAGGTATTATTAGAGCTTAATAGCATGGTTTTAAGCAACTATAAAAATAGAAAACCTGTTAATGCATAAAGGTCTGTTAAACAATATCACATATATATAGTACTCAGTATGTACTTACATCACTGTTTTCAACCTCTTTATCATTAATAACGAATCTGAAGGTAGAATTTGGTGATAAGCTTTCAGCCTGAATCCAGAAACGAACTTCTCCTTTCTCAAGGACCTCACAAGCCAATTCTGATTTCAAAGGTATTGCTGCAGAAAGAAAAGCAATCAGAAGTCAATAATACATGAATCCTTGTAAGAAAAAGGATTAGTGTAGTAAAATATTTGTATCTTCTTATTATTTACATAATGCTGGATATAGAATAAATTTTATGCAGGGAGAAGACATCTAATGTAGTCTTTGGCTGGTTTTAAAATTAATTTCTTAAAGGGGGAAAATAATTTACAGTTTATAGTTTGCATATTGTTTGTGGAATTTACTAGTAGCAACTTATACTTTATTGTCAAATTAAGCTTCAAAAGGCTTTTAGGCAATGATAATTTTATTCAATGCGAACTAATATTCTTCTAAATGAATGGAAAGATAAGGGAGGAAGTTGTTCAGTGAAAAATGAAGCTGCCATTGTCTCAGGAAGAACCTTTTCGGAAATCTAGTCATTAATATGTCATTATATTCCTTCTGGAAGTATCAGATAGATTCAGATTTTCAACTTACTTGGGTTCTTTATTTCATTGCTTAATGCCATCAAACGTTCAAGCTCTGAAATTAAGAAAAATGTTCATGTTTTAATTTATTCTGAAAAGTATAGTCGGAAAATGATTGTCAAAGAAGGTATATGTCAGCATCAACAGATAATCTTCTTAGGTCTTATATTGGAAACACCCAACTCTCCTCAGAAAATTATTACTGAAAAATAAGATTTAAGAAATTTAAAATTCTGATACATGGATTTAGCAAGTGTTCCTATTTCATGCATTTTCATGCACACTCACTTATGCAAAAGAATATAAACAGGGAGAAAACTTAGTTTAAACTCTCTATAGGATTTAAACAAAAGATGAGAGACAATATACTATATAAGGTTCCTTTATATTGACTTCCTTTCTGACAATGAACCTGAAAACCTTGTTATACTGTGGCAAGAAACAAGATTGAGTGCAGGTTAGTCTGAAAAAGGTACAGAAAGTTCTGTTTAATGCACTAATCCTCTGTAGGCTGTTTGAGTCTAGAAAACACTTTCGTACTAACTCTATTTATCGTATTCATTACTAATAAAGATTTGGAAGATGAACATAACTGCCAATTCCAAATTTACAGATAATGTAAAGACCAGAAGAAATTAACAAGGATTCATGACATGGTTGAGGATCTAGCAACATTACAGGAGATTTTACAGCATTTGAAGAATTAAACGTGCAGTTAAATAATGGTTTTCTGTGCTAAGATGCAAAATCTGATACCCGTGCAGGGACCCAGTACAAATAAAAGTGTAATTTTGAGTGACAGATATGAACAGAAAGACATGGGCTAAGAGTGGGATAGGAAAAATGTTCAGTGCTCTTCTAGCAAAAAAAAACTTTCAAGCTAGGGCTGATGGTAACTAGACCTACAGACAGTTTTCAGAGTGATGCTTCAAAGCTAAGCCAAAGGGAAGTTCTCGTGATCAAATGCACATCTGTCATTTCCTACAGTATTCATTGGAAAATTAAAAATATTACAAGTTTAGCTTTCCTATAAGAAGCTGATATTGGTAATGACTAAAAGTCCACATAAATGGCCCATGTCCTGGAGAACCATACTTTTTGTGACTGCACATGGATTTCTTCTCAACACCAGCATTGAATGGAAGGTTTGACATGGTTTGCACTGTTGTAAAAGTCCTGCTTACTATCAGACTCACATTCAGCCTCATCTCCTCTCCTTAAATGACTTAGAGAGAAGGTAAGTAGAGGGATTTTCATGCTTAAGGAACTGAGCATAGCAATTACAGCCTGTGGACTGGGAAAGCACCAACATAATTTTTGTGCTATTTAAAAATAGCAAAGTCCCCCTGCTTTGCCTTCCACCTCAATGATAAACCAAAGTCAGACTGAAACAAATTCATGGCAACTCAAATGAAAAAAATTGCTACAATGAAATAAAGCAGAACTAATCTAAATTTAAACCAAAAGATAATTTAACCCAATGTATTCAAACCTTGTTAAAGCAACATCCTTTTTCTGACATTCTTCTCACTAATTTTCTGCATCCCAGTTAGATGAAACAAAATCTAGAGCCTCAAGGTCTGTCTTTATATTAGGCTCCTTGGTAAGCAGAGATCTGATGGTAGCTTTAGAGCTTCCATGTTAATTATAGAACCAATTATTATGAGATGTGAAAGGGTATAAAGTCAAAAGTATAGCAAAAGTGACATACTAGAGAAAGAGGTTTGCAAAACAGAGAAAAAAGCAACATTTTCAGGTATTTAACTGGAAGTGTAACAGGTATTTTCAAATAGCATTATAGTCCTAGCATAAAGAAAACAATTCTAATCGGGCATATTCTTCATCTTTTTTTTAAAGAAGAAATTGCCTTAAGTCATACCTACTTTCATTATTGTGATAATACTTAAAATAAGTAATCACATAAAGCCTGTTATGTGATTTTTTTTTTTCTTTTTCCTTAATGCATAAAAAAAAAGTGATAGTTGTGAGGTTCTTTTTTTTTTTTCTTCTCAGACATTTTTTAGTGCAGTTGAGGTGACAAAATGAAGAAAGACTTGAGATGATCAGGACCTTACCTTCATCATCCATAACAAAGCTGGATGACACCCCATCCGTGTCACTAACTGAGATAGAGTAAGTTCCCAAGTCTGACTTATCAGGATTTTTGAAGTACAGCTTAGAACTAAAATCAGCAATAAAGAAGGATATATAATTAGCAGGGTCTCTCATGTTATCGAGACTTAACATTACAAACTTTTAATAATTTGATGGACAGGCATGACTTACTGACTTCCCTGTGTTTCAATCTTAAACTTATCAGAATCATCAATCTCCTCATATGATTTACCCCATGCAAAATGAGATGCATCTGTAGCTTCTTTGCACTCAAAAGCCAGGTAAATATTACCCTCGTCATCCACACCTGAAAAGATTTCTTTTGTTCCTGCAAAATAGGAATCAACTCAAATGTCAAGGCTGCATTTTTCTTCCAATGTGCAATTCAGAAATTACCAAAGCCTATGGAAATTTTGTCTATGTTGACTAACAGATACTGATCCTGATCTTACCTCCAGATCTTGAAACATATTTATTCCATATGCTGACTCAAAATCATATACTAGCAAGGTTCTTACTCTACACAAAAAAAGGAATCCTAAAAGTAATAAATGCTTACTGAGAAACAAATCTACAAAATGAAACTGAATATGAGAAAATATGAAGAGTCTAAGTAAATTAATTTTATCATCACTCTTGAAGCTTTAATAAATCTGTTGTATTACTTTTCCACTTGCAGAAAGTAGCACTTTTGTGAGATTGAAAACTAAAATAACTGATTATAAAATATTTCTTGCAGTAAAGCAAAAATTCTTTACAGTAACTCTGTATCCACATGGTTTTTTCTTTTAGTTTTGAGACTGAAAGCTTCTTAACTCTTGAAATACTTATCTGTTCTACACTATTAAATCAGATTGATTAAACTCACATCTAAATATTTCAGTAGTCACTGCCTAGTTAAAAAAACTTCATTACCTGGCCGTGCCTCAACAAGCACTGGTTCAGATACCTCAGATGACTTGCCTACCCCAGCATCATTCACTGCACGGACTTTGAAAACATAGGTATGACCTTCGTGTAAATCAGTGACCTTGAACAAGATAAAGAGCAAAGCCAATTTAAAAAACAATCTAAACTCCTTTGTTTGCTCACATGAAGAAGTTAGCAGAAGCCCATGTTCAAATACAAATCTTTGCTGTACTTAATCAGATGTTTTCATAACTCAGTTTTGAATTAAAATTAATGAAAATATTACCTTAAAATAGCGCTTTGAAGTAGGTTTTTCATTAGCAGTGACCCAGTCTTCTGTATCTACTTCCTTATAGTCCACTAAATACCCAATAATAGGGCTTTTGCCTTCATACACAGGAGGTTTCCACAGAAGAACCAGTGATGTATTTCTAACTTCACAAATCGAGAGGTCATAGGCAGGACCTAAAATATTTCAAATATTGGAAGTTCACTTCAACATAATGAAGTATTGCAAACTGGCCCTGTAGAGGCTGAAATGCATCACTTCATTTTTTTTTTTTTCTTACTTTTTACTTTCAAAAATCTTATTCTTTACAAGAAACCTGGCATTTTACCCTCATGGCTGTATACAGCAATACCTCTGCTTTATGCAGTGAGTGACATTAGTATTCTGAAGCATACGTTCTTAGCTAGATCTAAGCAACTCCATTTTAAGGGAAAGTTATTCACGTGGAAAATCCATGCAGTTTAAAATTTTCCAGCAAGTAACAGAGGTTATAAATAAATAAAGAAAGAAGAGTAGAAAACCCTTACAAATAAACCTGATTGTCATTCCAACCTACATTATGTTAACCAGTGATTAATGAAAATTTTAATGATTATATTCAACAAATGTACAGAAAAAAACCCCAAAACAGTAGAAAGGTGCTTATCCATAGAGGATAAGCACGTTTCAGAAAATAAACACATACGTACTTGTTGCAGACCTCATGAGGATAAATATTATACAGAAAGAATACATGGAAATACTAAAATTTTCAAGGAACCTAAAGCTTTCTCTCAGAGGTCTTAAAAAATACCAACCTAAATGTCTATATATCCACAGATAATTAAAATTCCACTGGCAGATACACCTGCTAGAAATCTAGACAGTAGAAGAAAATATGTAATGATGTTCTATTCTGAGACCACAGATATTTCTTTTTTTTCTTTTTCTTTAAGTCATGTAAAATAATTCATTAGCTATCATTGCTAACTCACAGAGGCTCACAGAGATACCCAAGACCAGAGTTCTGCAAAAAGATGAAATAATAATGTGCTCTGGGCAAGGAACCCATCACTCATGCTGGAAATCCTGCAAGGGATTTTGGCCTTTCTAAGGAAACTTCTCTTCCATATCAAAAGGTGGACGAATATTTCTTCGACATTGGGAGTATATTGCAGTCACATTACATTAGTCTTCAGTATCTTTAGTAAGTCAGGGAAGAGGGTCAGCCTCTTTCTCCCAGTCTTAAATGTCAATTATTTCTTTCCATTATTGCTAAGCCATTGTTTAAAAACTGTTCTAAGAAAGGCCTGTGAAATATTTTAACAGACTGGGGGGGGGGGGGGGAGGGGAAGATGAGGGGGTTGTTTGTTTGTGGTGGTTTTTTTAAGCAGTAAGAATGCAATACTCTCTGTTCAGCTAGTTTCATAATGAGAACAATGTAATCAGCCAAGGAGTAGAAAGGTCAGATTGTTCATTATGAAAATGGAAATTCCACTCTCTTCATTTCCTGAAAGTGCCTTTTATTTTATTTCTTTTTATATAATTTAAAATGAAGGATAATCTTCACTTGTTTACATACTAGGCAGTTTCACTGACATTTCAAAAACACTGTAGAGTATAAATCACAGATCCTTTCTTTAAGGAAAATAATTGTTCCATTGGTGATGCATTTATACTAAATATTACAAGATTATAAGAAAACCTAATTAACACAAAGGGAGTTAAGGTCAGGAGTTTAAACATTTTGTTATTGACAGCTTTGCCATGTCATTAAATCCAGAAGGTACGATTTATGAACTCAGAAGAATTTAGCTAGAAAATCTGGATGATAACTCTCTGGCAAGCAGTTTTGCAGAAAAGAATCTGGACATGAAAAAGAAGCAAATTGAAGCTAAAATTGAAGCAAAAAAGAAGCTAAATTGAAATTTAGCATAACAGTGTAATTTTTTTTTTTTTTGACAAATAGAAGGGTATTTGTAAGCAGGCAAACAATCATAGGAGATGTGGAGTTACCATTTCTCTGCTCAGCATTGAAAAACCTTTATCTGAAATATGTCCCATGTGTGTGCTGCTATTTAAGAAAGATATGAACCAACTAGAAAAAGTTCAAAGAATAGCATGTTTATTTAGAGATAGGGAATACATGATGTAAGAGAAAGATTGCATGAACTGGATTTTGTCAACTTAAGGGGAAAGATAGGGATCTGATAAAGTCTTTAAACACATAGAAAACCTGTTGCAACAAGGAAAAAGAGGAAGCTCTTCTTCCTGTCCTTGGTGAAGAGGACAAGAAGTAAATAGGCTTAAATTCCAAGAAGAAAGATCCAAGAATATTGGAAAAACTTTTAAACTATAATTGTAGCAAGGTTAGTAATAGATCTTGTCCAAAGAAACTGGACTTTTTAATGGGTAGAATTTTGAAAGATGCATTAGACAAACCTCTGTGAATGACACAGGTATAGCTGATCCTGCATGTGAGCAAGCAGTTGAACTAGATGACATTTGAGAGTCTTTACTAGTAAAACATTCCATGATCTTAATTAATTGTTTCTTGTTCCAGGCAAGAATCACTTTTTCCATATAGCACAGAAAAGAAAATTGGAATATTCCTGCTGCCTTATGCTAATTATGCCTTTTGGAAACCACTAGTTTTACAAAACCAGATTTAGGGGGTTGGATTCTTTTTTTCGTTGCTGAGAAAATTTCATGAACATTTAGGCATGAAACAGATGTGTTTCGGTGTCAGACAGCTCCTGAAGACATAAAAAAGTATTAGAATGGATCCTTAATTGCATACCAAAGCTCAATGTCATAAATAGAATTCTGTTTAACAACACAACATTATTTTACAACATTATTGGGAAAAGAGAGTAGAAATGTATTAAAGTGGTAGGTGCCTGAGTTTTCATTATGGCCTGTACTGTGACAAAATTTGTTTAGGCAAATCAGTACCAGACATCAGAAATAGCTTCAGCAAAATTGTTCCTTGGCATTAGTGACGGTGTTATGAAATAAGCAGAACAGGTCTTCAAAAATCCTTTCGTATCTTATTTACAGAACTCAATCATTACTAAGGGCAGTCAATTCCCTAGATGTCTAAAATTTAGGCACAAATTTATATGCTCATATGAGGTAGGCTAAAGTTGAGCTTTCTTTTGCTGGGGATCCCAAATTCACAATACTTCTTATTTAACATTTTCTACAGAATTTGCATTGCAATTCACAGTCTTCAGCTACCTCTACACTGCTAAATACAGACAACCTAATCACAAGTTTGAGTACTAGCATACAGTCTTTCCTACTGCATGTTTGTAAGCATATTTGTTCTAACACCTGGCTAAAAATAATCTCTCAGTTAATACCTGGGTACAATCTTGGGGAAACACAGGAATAAGGACACTAGTTGAGATTGGGAGAATTTAGCTGTAAAGTGTGAGCTACACTGTGCTACTTGCCTGTATGTTGAGAAATAGGCCTCTGCTGTGTTTTATTTATGGCCAAAATAACAGTTTTGGGGCCTGAAACTCCAGGAATATTCTTAATAGACTGCTATTATGGTACAGACATGCCTGTATTCTGTACAGGTGGTGCATGTGAAGTGGAGCTTGTAGGGCTCTATGAGCTTTAGCTCATACAGATAAACACAGAGACAAAAGGCTGAAGACTTTCTGCACTGACCTGATGTGGGAAGTGAAAGAAGGAGGCTCTCAGTGGTCTAAGTAGAGGTAATTCTCTTCCCAGGACATTCAGTGTCATCAGTGGGGATATGGAGCTAGCTTTTAACAGGAGATCTCAGAAGCAATGGCAATCTCAATAGTTAGTATGTCAGAAACTAACCAAAAGACATTCATTGGAGTTTGGCTGGAACATTACACTAACTGTGTTTTAAGGAGGTTATATCGGGTTGAAATTCATGAGAAATTAATAGACTTACCAGGTTCTGGCATGGTCCAAGCTTTGCACTTAAAATGCTCACTGGGATCTGAAGGTTGACCTATTCCAACCAGATTTGCAGCAGCAACTTTGAATTCATAGAAGGCATCTTCTGTCAAATCCTCTACCTTTTTTGAGAAAACCATACAGTATATCAAAAGCCGTTATTTATACTATTTTAATAAATTAATGCTTAAAATTAAGCATTGCTTAATTATTTATCAGGCCTTACTGCTGTGATGGAGTACTGGAAGGATCTAATTTGAAGATTTTACTCTCAAACTAAATGCACCCGCAGAGTTCTACATTGTACTTCCATGTTTCAGTCACATCATCCTAGGAATAACAGCACTCAATATATTGGCATAAGAGGCTTTAAAAGGTTAAAGCAAAGATCCAGGGAGCCTACTCAACGAACGACTAGCAGATACTTATTGGTGAGTGTTCTAACATGAAATATGTTCTTGTATAGCTTATGAATGGCTAGTCATAAGCCATTCAATTAAGCAGGAGTTCAAATAGTGTTTTGTTCTAAAGAGGTCATAGTGGATTGACCAGGGAAGAAAGAAAAAAGACAGGAAGCTAAAGGAAAAGTCAATCCAATTAGTTCTGCAGTGTATATGTAAACTCCAGGAAAGATTCTCTCAGTAATTTTTTCTGGCCTGCATGTATCTTTCTCTTAATATTAGCTATCATTACAAAGTGAGGAAGCAACCACTGGAAATGAGATGACCAGAATCTATGCTATACCACTGCAAACATCCTTGGTAAACACATTCTGCCTCATCTAATACGTCCATCATCGCATCAACTTCTCAAATTTTCAGGTCAAAGTAGACAAACTATAAGGCATGAGCCTCTTGACACACTGAGTGTCTTATGGTAACAACCCTCTTCCATCCTTCCTTTTCCAGACCACCTAAATACAATAAACAAGTCTTCTACACCTCAGTTTTCTGCATAATTTTCCCAAAGTTATATTTATCATAGGTCTCAAGAGAAGGAGGCTGCTGAGGGTAGTACTTCCAGCTGAGAAACTGAAGTTTGAGATTTTCATGAATAAATGAATTATAACAATATTGTCTGGGAAAACATAAGATAAAAAAGGACTGTCTGATCTATGGCCTTCAAGGTTTTCCTTGTTATCCACATATTATATACCTATTTCATACTGAGAGTGCTTTCTTCCCTGTAAGGAATAGAAAATAATTAGAACTTCCACTGCTGTGATTTTTTTAATGGTAACAAACATATGATGGGGTGGTCACAAACTTGTGATAGGGTAGCATCAAATACAAGACCAAAGCAAATAACATAAGCTAGGAAAAGTCAGGGACTAATAGAATTTAGACAGAATTTCCTAAAGATGGAAAGCTATACGGTGTGATTCCCAAGAGAGAATAACAACTTCACCTGTAAAAATGATTATGACATCTGAGGTCATTAAGGGAAAGAATATTTGTGGGATTCCTATACCATTATTTAATCACAGAGGGTTAAACCTTTAGTGATTTCCCAGTGCTGTGCTGTATATCTCAGGGCCTGCTCTACTTACAGTATGTCATAAAATATTCTATCGTACTAAAAGCTGTCTTGCTTTTATTTCCCACCAGTATTTCAGATTCCAGTAATTCAAACTAATGTATGAAGATGCAGCTTCAGACACAAATACATTTACTGGCAGGACTGATACTTGAATACCCAATTAATTAAACTCAATGGTTTCCCTTACTTGACATTATTCATTTTTTTTTTTACAAATGCATTAGAAAATGAAAATATCTGGAAAGTATTTCTTAGTATTGCCATTTCATGCCTATCCTACCCACCCTTTTTTGCTTCTCAACTTCCATGCTCCATCTGCTATGTCAGAGATGCGAGTTATAAACTCACAACTATTACCGGCTGACTTCTGTGTGTGAAACATTCTTCCTGAGCTCATCTGTACCATTATTTTCTACTTTAGTGTCAAATATCTGCTAAAAACTTACTTCTGCCCTGAGGTTTATAGGAAAGTTGCTGACTTGCAGAAATAATTTTAAGTAGTATTTGGGAATAAAATCTGATTAACTTACTTTAATAAGCATCAGATTTATTAATTACTTGCTATATTCTGTCTTCCAAACCTTTCCTCATGGAATTTCACACCAAAATTTTCCTCTTTTAAGAAACATTGAATACATTGTAAGAACAACATGAAGTAATTTATTTCAAAACTAAAATCATTGCTCTG
Source organism: Eurystomus glaucurus suahelicus (assembly GCA_032159205.1). Taxonomy (NCBI): domain Eukaryota; kingdom Metazoa; phylum Chordata; class Aves; order Coraciiformes; family Coraciidae; genus Eurystomus; species Eurystomus glaucurus. The sequence goes on from JAVFHW010076202.1 coordinate 23,987, forward strand.
GTACTTTGGAAAGGAGGCAATGAGGCATAATGCTATGTTTATTAATATACTTCCCTTTCCAGCTGAAGGCAGATTTTGAGAGCAAGAACAGGGACAGTTACATTTGTTCTCAGCCCATCTCCATTTCATTTACAAGTCTCCAGTTCTACAGACTGCACAGTCATCTGTCTTGCTAAATGCTTCCATCCTTTCTTTGCATGTTATTACAGTGGTGATACATATAGTGCTCATTAATGAATATAGTTTATGAAGCATTTTATAGCTCGTCTTGTTCTTCATGAAAAATGTGCTTCACACCTTTTTCCTAAAAAAATTGCTCATCTGAATGGCCTTATTGTTCTTAGAATTTCAGAGCAGGGGACCGCACTGATTCTCTAGTCCAGTTTTTAGGCTCGTTGCATTCCAAAATACACAATGGAAGAGCCTATTTTTGTTGTACTAAGTATTTAAAGAATTTCTCTGCAAGAAAGTCAAACTCTGCTAAAAGCAAAGACTGCAAAACACCTCCAGAAAGACAAGGATTAAAAAGTACAAACCGTATAAATTGTCCGGGTAATAAGGGAAGAATTGACTTCATGCCAGTTTTGATGGTTAGCTTCACGTTTATCCATATAATAACCAAGGATTGGTGAACCTCCACTGTACTTTGGTGCTTTCCACCCAAGTGTCATTGAATGACCATCACAGTTCAGAAGTGTGATACCATGAGGATATGATGGACAAGCTATAAGGAAATTAAGCATCCTGAAAGTTAGTGTAGTCTAAAACACTTCAGTGTAGAAGTTGTTTAGCATTTTTTGTATTGCTTTTGTTTTCTGCGGCACACTGCTATGAGTTTCATACCAGTAATAAAGTAGTTGTAAAACTGCTAATTAACATTATTTTTGTTTCCAAATATAATGTGAAAGCTTCTGAAACATCTGCCTAAATTGCTGCCTTCTCAGAAGGTAGCAAGAAGGAATAGATGATCTCTGGCATGGAAAAGGTAAGGGCAGCAAAAGTGTCTCCAGGCCAAATATTATGCTAGAATATTGAAATGGATCAGATCTTTTCCTGCTAAGAAATGAATAAGATGCTCATGTACTTCTGGAATACAGTAAGAGTCACCTAATTAAAAAAAAAGTCTATGAACTTGAATTAAATGAAGTCACATGACTGTCTGATCTATGGCCTTCAAGGTTTCCCTTGTTATCCACATATTATATGCCTATTTCATATTGAGAGTGCTTTCTTCCCTGTAAGGAATAGAAAATAATTAGACTGTCCACTAGCTTAACCTGTGTTGAGGCAGAAAAGACATTTCCTTCATGAGTTTACTCCCATCTGTAGCAGAAGTAGAAATGTCACCGAGGAATCTTACTAGAGATGAAGAAAGTTGCTTTCCTGAGCTATGTAAATCCCTACTACTAGCAAAAAGTGCTTCTAGCAAGCACTGTTTTGTATTTGCCATCCATGCATGAAAGTTTGCTCGAATATACCCTTTTCTTGACCCTGTTATGCTGCATCCAGTACATGCTAAATTCCTGCCCCTAAAAGCTCCTATGGTATTTTCATTTGAATTACCAGTATAACGTGAGAGAATGTGACTTACCTCACTCAGAAAAGAATGTGCTAGCAGAGGCCCTTAATACAATTCCTGCTCTTGTAGCTGTACTAGTGATCACCATGAAAACAGATAGTAATAAGCAGAACTGGCCTTTTGTTTGCTTTTTCAAATGTGGTGTTATACTGAGAGGCCATAAAACATGGCCTTTGCAATTATTACTGCTTCTGGGTAAACAAAAATGACCATAGCAAACTCCTCTAAATGACCATAAAAAAAATACTACAGAAAGATTCTGTCCATGATACTGAAAGAAATCTATAAATAGTCCTCTAAATTCCTGCTAAGGCTACCAAAATGGATAAAAGCCACCCACATCAAATTAAGCGTGTATAAGATCCATGTGCTCTGTGTTTGGTGACATGCCCCATGCAATCCTCATCTTCAAAACACATAGTGACAAAATAAAAGGTGCGAGTGCATTTATGACATTGGAGTGATAGATGTACACGTGTCCGTGCACCACCTACCCATATGAGACACACTTCGTCCTAAAAAAATCAAATAGAGTAAGTTTGTCAGTAACATCTCATCCAAATGTGTCTTCTAACAGCCATTCTGAATCACAAAACTTTTAGAGGATTATTTCTGACAAGTATACCTATTTGCTTTATTCTCCAAAATGTGGAGGCCATTCAGGTGGCAAAGAGGTGTTACACTTTCAATTTTTCAGTAAGAAATTGAAATTGTACAGAAATTAAAATTGGACCATAGTAGCCCAGATCTGTGTACTTTTTATTCTAAGTAATTATCCAGTCTTTAACACTCAGCATGCATCATTCCCACCACTTAAACTGAACATCTGTTTGTATGGTACCCAAGGAGATAGATTGTGCTCTAGCCTGGTACAGCCAAAGGGAAATTTCTATTTGGTTCAGCCACACAGTAATAAAGTTTCCTGAAACTCTTCTAGATGGAGCAGGTTCTGTGCTAAACTGATTTGCACCACTGCAAATCACCCAGAAGCTACTTGTCTGACTTAATCAAGATTCACAGTTTCTTTGTTACATCTGAGGAGCCAAAGGCAACCTAGTCATTATAGCGAATCTGAACCAATATTTCTAAAAGGTATTATGAATAACTTTTTTTTTTTTAAACAATGTCTTTTCTCTAGAACAGCCACACACCAGAGCATAAACATCACTAAAGGAATATGCTCAGTGGCTGTAAAATGTATGGTTGTAGCAAATGAGACCAAAGGAGTTGATTGCTGAAAATACTTGTTCAGGAACAAGAAGCTGTGTCGCACAGAATCATACTTACTAAGTGCTGCCTGTACTGTTATAGCCTCCGACTCCTGTGAGTTTTCACTGCATCCTACAGCATTCACAGCTTTCACACGAAAGACGTATTGCTCTCCAGTTTCCAAACCATGAACAACAAACCTGGGTTAGAAAAAATAACGTCACATATTAGTATATATTTTACAGAAACCATTCTGTGCTGTAACATGAAACCTTGATGTCAAAAAACTCAACTTCATGAGTGCTTCACAAAGAAAAATATTTTCAAGAGGGAAACAATAATACAATGATGTGATACAGCACAATATAATTGGATGGGACATTGGAACAAAAGTCACAGTACTTGTTAAACTGCTAGTGTTGCTCTACCAGATAGAGTCAGATAAACTAGAATATATTCCCTCTGAACTTTGGCTTGCTAAATTGTAATCTATTCTGGGAAGAGACTGCATTTTTCACTGTATTTTCATAGTCGCTATCAAAAATAGCTTTCAGTCTGTCCTGGTTTGAGTTAGAAACAAACCAATTCTGTTTGGAGCGTGGTGCAGCGCTAAGAACTTGTCTGCATCCCTGGGGGGCAGCCTAGACCTCATCTCACTGCTGCTGGAGGCACATGCCACTGTGGATGCAGTCTTGTTCTGTTCTTGTCATTGTAGCAGATAAAAGAGTCAGAACTATTCTATTGTAGGATATATCCACATATGAACAAATGAATTGCGTTTTTTTTTATTTTTGTGCTGTCCAGATCCCTTTGACCAAGAATTAGTCTCTACTTTGATCAAATTCCTTGACTGCTTGATAAAAGGATTCAGCAGAATACAGTCACTCAAAATTAATTAATAACTGACAAAATACATTAAACATTATGTCCTTATAATATACCTGTAAGAAAATATAAATTGCACATCTGAACTTCACATTTGGTGATTGATTTCAGTAAAAGTAAGTATGATTTTCACAAAGGAAAGCATAATGTTTTCAGAAGGGAGTAAGAAATCATCAAAAATACAAACAGGACAAGCATTATGACAAGGGAATTGGAAACAGGGGCTACTGCCCTTTTTTCCCCATAGATGTAGCAATGCATGGAGCCCTGAAGTTTCTGGGATGGGACACTTGGATTTCCTGCACAGTAGTGTCAGCAGTTGGAGCACTTTCCCCAGTGTGCTTGTAGCAGACATGGCCTACCCTTTTGCCCTGATGTCCATGGACTATGAGAAAGCTTCTGAGTTCCCCCTCCTCATAATCTTCCTTATGTGCATTAGGTCTGTTTACCCCATAACATAATTCCGACTTTAAGAAAGCATTTATTTTATGCTTTCTCGTGTCCAAGACATATAGAATCACATCTCTAGAGCCTGCTTTTACAAATCAAAGCCATGGAATAGACAAAAGATACTTCTTTTTTGAGAAAAATTTGCTTATCACATAAATCGTTTTAAAACAATCTCCCCAAAATACAGAACTAACGTCAATACCTGTTATATTTAATAGGTTTATGGTTACTAGCTTCCCAGTGATTTGACCCCACCACAGAATAGTCAATGTAGTAACCATATAAATCCTCTTCATGTTTTGGTTTATCCCATTGAACTACAACAGATGTTTTTGTATTCCTTGTGGCCACTACCTGACCAGGTGCAGATGGGACAACTAAGAAAAAGAAAGAAAACGTACACTGTTATGAAATACATAAAAACAGAATAAATTGAGGTAGATGCAACAGTGTATATTTTTATCATATTTAATCACTATGACTTCTCCTACCATGTTAGTATTTCTATATGATACATTTTAGTATATTTGTTTCACCATCAATCTGGGTACTTCTATATGCATGTGTATAAATATATTTATTTTCCTATTTGTTGACTTAGAATAAAGTTATTCTAAGCTATGAGGCTCCTACCTGTCTGATTTTATATAGGTTTTCTAAGGAGTGAGTTATAGGAGAAAATATTTTCAAATATCAGTGTGGATAAAGGCATACAGACATGCAAATGTTAATCTCTCAAAGGTTCTCTGTCAAATGTTCTCTCTCAAATAAGAGGCTTATGTATAGCTTATGTCCCTGTAGCACTACTGCATCAGTAAGAAATGCACATAAACTGTAGAGGTATTAAGAAATACTGCCTTACAGTCAACTAATGACAACCCCAATTCAGAAAAGGCCAGCTTTTCAGGACAACTTTAAGCGTATGTTTATATGCTAAGTGTTAGATAGATGTAGCTAGATGGATTTCATAGAAGCATAGGAGCATTGGTTGGAAGGGATCCCTGGGGATCATCTAGTCCAACCTATCACTGAGTGGGATTATCACCAGTGCTAAAATGGATTGTCAGTCAAGGGTTTATCCAAGTCTTGAAAACTTCTGATAATGGAGATTTCACAGCTTCCCTGCACAACTTCTTTTACTATTCCACTCTTACACCTTTTTCACTAAGAGAGTATGTCCAACCTGAATTTACTAAGCTACAATTTGAGGTTGTTGCCTCTTTTTTTTTTTTTTTTGGTCATCTGGCATTGCTGAGAATAGCTCGGCACCATCATCTCTGTAAATCAAACTAAACAAGTGCAACTACCTCTGTCTTTCCTCACAGTTCACAATCTCCAGGCCCCTGGCCATCTTAGTTGTCATTCAGTGGACCTCTCTAGTTCCTCTATTTCCACTCCTCTATGCTAAAGGAACAGAACTGGAACCAATATGCAGGCTCAAGCTCAGCAGCACCAAGCAGAAGTGAATAATGCTTTCTTCAACCTGTTGATTGGAGTTCTCCCAATGTAGCATAGTACACAGTTCACTTCACTTGCATTGAAAGTTCACTGTTGGTTTATATTGATCTAAATATCTTGAATGAGCATAAACAGAATCAGAAATATCAAGGTCTAATTGGGAAAAAAAAAATCTTAGTAAAGGCCAGCTCACAAACTGTACACTATAAAATATCTGAACTTCCGTAACGTAAGGAAATAAGGCAGTGTCTCAGCCTTTCATGATAGATTAAGAGAGGCATCTAGCATTTGCCTATTGAAGATGTTTTAGCTTCCTTTGAGATCAGAGAACCGCAAGCATCATGGAACAGAAAAAAGGCAACATTTTCTTCATTTAATCTTTCAATCTCAAAATAAAGAATAGTACTTACACACTATTTTACTTCATGCAGTAAGTCTGTAAGATCAAATGGTTTCAGTTTGAGATAAAGGTACCTACATTTAAGACTTTATGTTTAAGTGTCTATAAGCACATGTTATTCAGCTGCCATTATAGTCAAAGAGCTAGGGCTTAATTCACTTACCAAAAACAATTCATTTAGGACAATTTTAGAGCATCTGAGACTTCATAGCACTGCCAGATATGACTCAGAAGATACTGAATACCTACACACCTCTGAAATGGCAAACTGAAAGCATTTAAAAAGAGAAAGCTGGTCGATTAAACTGAGCCACTCTGACCAGTGTTTGGTAGAGTCCTGAAGAAGGTTCTTCTCACCGCAGCCTAGACACTCCATAGCTGGGTGCCATGGAGCAACCTATGGCAACATCAGCCAACTTATCCTCCAGGCTCTAATTGCTACAGTGAGTGCAGAGACATCTAGAACATCTGTAGATGCCTACATGGAAACACCTAAATGTAGATGTTAATATTGAACTAAATACTTTTAACCACTAAATTCAATTGCATAATATTAAGCGTCATTTTGGATGGCCTAGGATAACCCATCCATCCTTTAGTTTCTCCTCAAGAGAGAAAGCTACCCATAAATCCTCTGTAATGACTGCCCATGAGGTTGTCTCAGCTACCCTCAGGAATGTCAAATGATGTTACATGTAGGCAACTAAAAAGAGCCGTAGGTGTTTGATGTATATCAGCTCAGGTGGTCTCTGAAAATACTCCTGCAGTTTCTATTTAAAATAACATCTTCTGCTTTCAGCTATGGCTATGATTTATTCAGAACTTCTTGCGTTAACACCTAAGGTATAGCCTGTTTTCTGTACTAAGTGAAATAAATATGGTATTTTTCTTCCCTGTCATAGGAAATGTTGAATGGTTTAAATAATTTATGTGCATTAATGAGACATCAAATCAAGAATACATAAAAGCAAAAGATGTTTTTATTTCATCGTGTATAGTTACAGATCAAGCTAATGGTGATGGATTTTTTTTTAAATTATGGTAAACATAAGAAGGTTATATCTATCAACATTTAGTGAACTATATTATATCAGACACTGTAAATGTTTCTTTTATAGCTCTAGCAAGTGTGCTAGTAAAATATGTGCTTTTAAGGTGACAGCTGTCAATACATGGGGGTGTTATATGTGACTTCTGCAAAACTGCAAGAGCAAACCCAGTATTTGAGCATCAAGATGAATAACCACTCCCTAAATTTTGAATTGTGTTTTTCAATGTGACCCTTCATTTTCATTAAGTGATAAACACTTCATTTTCATTTGGAAATTTACCACTAAATATGTAGGTGTACCTTCTCTTATCCCTGAAATCTACTCATCTGTGTGCTACAGGAATTTTGCACCATCAGTCATTTATTACTTAGAATACAAAGAAAGCAATGAAAGCCTACCTTATCTAGCTGAAACTGTATGGAATTAGGTAGTATACAATTACCTGAGCCAGACAATATAGTTATCGAAATTAACTATTAACCTGCCTTATACTATATTTACAAATCATATTAATAGAGCACTCTGAAGAACAAATAACTAAATCTAATTTAACTTTTTTAAAATGATTAGTCTCAGCAACAAGATTTGTGATCATTAGGAAAATTATGGAATTTTTCTGAAATTTAGCATCTTGGTCTTTTTTAAATCCTTCACGTTATTGAACACAAATTGATTCAATTGCTATTGTAATTATACTAGTCTAATTACACTGAGAGTTGTTTATTTCCATCTTGTAAAATATCAATCATATTTAATATTAATGCCTTACCAACAGTTTCTTTCGGTTCAATAGGTTCTGTGATTTCAGATGGATCGCTGATGCCATGCTTGTTTGCTGACAAGACTCGGAAAACATATGATTTTCCTTCTGAAAGGTCAAACACTGCATAGCGAGGAGATTTTACTGCAACCTGTGCATTGACTCTTTGCCAGCTTCCACTGCCAACCACAGACTACAAAAAAAAAAAAGAAAAATAAAAATTAAAAAAATATGTTAATCATTTCTGTGAACTGTCAAAAAATGAACATATTGCTGTATTGCATCCCGCCATGAATTTATTGAAGAGTTATAAGAGAAAGATCACGCTCAAATGCCTTACTTAAACATATGCAAATTCTCATAGCTCATGTATTCCATTACTCTACAAAAAGGTCTAAACACCTCACTGTCTCCCTGCCTGTCTAGACTTCGATATACGCACATTTGTACATACACTAGCCTTCAGTTAGGTCCATGACTCTCAACTGTGATTGGTCCCAAAATAATTACTCTCATGTCCTGCAAAACTACCTTGGACACCCAAAGGTTTAATATAAAGCAAGTAAGTGCTAATCCAAATTCTGCAGAAAGTTAGGGAAGGGGGTGTTACTTTATTTACTGCTTTATGTGTTCAACTGAATAAGGCCACATCCCTAAAAGCGTGAAATAATTATTTTTTAATATTCTCAATGCAGCAGCTGGGCTAATCATTACCACAACTACCCATGGAAATGAGACAGTAAACCAGCGCTCTGAGAGAAATTCCTAGACAAACTGTTGAACCAAAAGAGAAATTAGTCATGGAATCTTTCAGCAATTTTAATAAAATTCAAATGCCCAGTAAACAGCTTAAATAAAATCTCCTTTAAGCAGAGAAAGTTGCATGCAAATTAAATGTTTATCAAATCTTGAAACACAGAGTCTGAGAACAAAATACATGTAAATACACTGTGAACTTCTTAGAGGAGGAGAAGTGTTTGTTTCATGGTTCTTGGAAACTACCCTGTATATAATGAGGTCTACTATAGATAAATAATAAAAATGTAAACAGTTGGAGTCCATATATCAAAAACTTTTCCATAAATACTAAACCAGTCTCGTGTTCTCAACAGAAAAAAACCCACAACATCCATTTTCTTCATAATAAAAAGATGGGAAATATGAAATAAACATTATTTTGCCATATATTTTACTTTCTGACATGAAAAATGTTAATCTTTGTATTTCATTTTCACAGAGGAAAGAATCAACATCATTATTTTATTCTGCATTTTGATTTGATTTATCTGTCAAATAATGATTTTAAGAGAACATTGTTATACAGTACAGAAAACTCGTTTTTATTTTTTGTTTTTCTAAATTAACGGATGAGAGTGGAAAGCAAAAAATAAACATTCACCTATGAACTGACTGAGCTATTCATACATATAATTTATCTATATGTAAAAAGATTTTAGATTCAGGTATTAATTAGTATAATGAACCTTTTTTTCTAGTAATATACTTTTACTCCTCATTCTAACTTCCTTTTGCAAAATTTGGCATTTAATTAAGACTTTTTTGTTCACCATTGTCATTGCTCTATACTTTTTCTGGAGCTATATAAAGCTATTTCTGTAAAACAAGCAAATACATATATTTTGCAATTCATATTTAGAATGAAATTCAACCAACCAAGCGTAGGTGTCCACCCAATGGAAATCTACATCCGAGCTTTTTATCTGGGCTATTTCTGTATATTCTGGAAAAAAGCAAGGTATTTTCACGCCAAGAGCTTGGTTCAAAATTCTTAAGTCAGTATGCTTGAAATTTATAGATAAGAGCAGATGTACGCAATTGGGAATAAGTACAAGGAAGACGTGTTGTTTTATTGCATAGAAAGAAAACTAGATACTAATTTCTATTGAAATTTTCATTACTTTTTTTTGTAATGTGAGAGGCAGAGTGGAAGAAATCATGGGCATGCTTGCTGCAAAAAATTAACTACTGAGTGGACTTCACATTACACTTACTGTTTCAACTTCCAGCCAGTAATGGATGATAAAGGATGTAGAGATAGACTAAAAAGGTCTTTAGAAGTGGAGATTTTTACGTGACTGAGAAGGAACAGACAAGATGGGGGCTGCAGAAAAGATGACTGATGTGAACATAATGATTGGCATGGAAATGAACTTCGGAGGAATGTGCAGAACAGATGTGAGAAGTAAAAAATGTGCACAGTAAGGGCCTGAAAAAAGGCCATCACAATATTCAAGATGCAAATTGAATGTGGGGGAGTTTTATGGACAATTTTAGTGATGGCGGATCGTTAAGAAGGGGCATATGCTAGAGGCATAATTCATAAAAACTAAGTATAGCTTGGCATGTAAGAGTTTTAGAGGTTACATACAAGGCCCAATTTACCTACTGGGGAAACTTTGAAACAAGGAGGAAAGATTATGACCTCTGGCTGTAATCCAACATACTTCATTTAGAATCCTGACTCATGGACTGATGTATCTAAATCTTAGTAGCTTAGATGGGAGAACAAACCTCTTCTACTGTGATCACTGAAGCCCCCTGTCAAGTCAAAGGGAAGAGGAAGGCAGCCATGAAAACTACCAGGGAGCTGTGAACCTGAGACAGGCATCTGCCTCTCACCTCACCTTACAGGGAATAAATTGGAAATGTCAGGTTATAGCAGAGTGCTGTAAGTCTGCAAAAAAGAATGAGGATCGTATTATGAGTCACGGTTTATTTCTTTCTCTACCACAGGACTACGAGAAACTTTTCCTTGATACAGGCAGACTGCAAACTTCCAGTCCTGCCTGTAGGATTGTGAATTCTTAAGACATTTCTGTTCTATTAAATCACTATCTTGCACATGTAGTTTGTAATTGTACACAGCAATGAAACATCTTCCAGCCAAATGTCACTGTACAGTACAGTACCTTCTCAATGAAATACGTCAGTGGCTCCCTGCCACGGGGAACAGGTGGATCCCAGCTGAGCACAACATATGTTTTGCTGATTTCTGAAGCATGTACATTGGTGGGAGGGCCTGGAATCTGAATATCGCCTGGAAGAGTAATAAACATAGCGAGTGTTAAACAGCAAATTAACCCCTGGGTCAGCACTCATGGTACAGATCGTTTTTCAGAACTCCAACCCTGCAGTTCAGTGCTCAGCTATTAAGGGTTACGATATCATCTGTGCAGTTCATTTGCTGCCTTAAATTAAATTTTGTGAAATAAAGTATCAATATCATTATTTTGGTAAAAGTTAAATATGCCTCCTGAAAGCCTGTGTGTTTGCCACACTTTTTTTCTTTTATCACATTTGAATTACATCTATCTGCTGAGAAGAATGCCTTGGAAAAAAACCTACTCACTATAAGTAAACGAAAGATATTTTTTGATCAAAGACTAAAGTCTAAAGAGTTATTATGAGAAATTATACTAGAAGAGTAAGGACAAAAGCAGCTCAAAACAAAGCAGAAAGCAGAAAAAGAAGCAGAGCCTATTAGCAATATATCCTGTAACATGATGGTATTACCAGCTGTATAGTCTAAAGCACTTCTAAAAACTGTGGATCAGAGACATAAAAATATCTCACCAGCCCTCTGGTGACTCCAGTTGGTGTGGCCTGATCAAATCCCTCTCCCCACTCTGCAGGGTTACCAGGAATGTGAGGCACGACCTGCATACCCTAGGCCGGACTGGAGGAATTCACCATGGTCTTTTGTGGTCACGTTTACTCATCACAGTGTGGGAAGCCAGTTTTACTACCCAAAGAATTACAATGATGTAAAACAGCATTAGGTAGGAGAGGCTCAGACCTATGATCTAGGTCTGAGATCATAGGCATGTTCAGTCAAAAAGGCTCTTGCAGTGCATCAAGGATAACTTCTTAATGCAGGTGGTGGAAGAACCAACAAGAACAGGTGCACTGCTGGACCTTGTATGAACGAATAAAGAAAGACTAGTTGGGGACATTAAGGTTGGGAACAGCCTCAGCGACAGTGATCATGATATGGTGGAGTTTAGTATTTTACAAGGTAGAAGTAGGGCAATAAGTAGGATTACAACCCTGGACTTCTGCAGAGCTAACTTTTTACTCTTCAAAGATCTACTTGCAGGAATCCCATGGGCTAAGACTCTGGAGGGTAAAGGAGCCCAAGAAAGTTGGTCAATTTTTAAATATCACTGCCTCCAAGCCCAAGATAGGTCCGTTCCCTTGAGTAAAAAATTGGGTAGACGTGCTAGGAGACCTGCATGGATGAGCAAGGAGCTTCTGAAGGAAATCTCATGGAAGAAAGAAATTTACAGTTCATGGAAGAAGGGACTTGTCACTTGGGAGAACTATAGGGAAGCTGTCAGGACGTGTAGGAAGGCAACAAGAAAGGCCAAAGCCCTCTTAGAACTCAAACTGGTGAAGGAAGTAAAAGCAAACAAAAAGGGCTTCTTCAAATATATCAGTAGCAAAAGGAAGAACAGGGAAAGTGTGGGCCCTCTGCTGAATGAGGTGGCAGCCCTGACAACCGAGGATGCCGAGAAGGCAGACTTGCTGAATACCTTCTTTGCTTTGGTCTTTAATCCAAAGACCAGCGCTTGTGAACTCCAGACCCTGGATGTAGGAGAGAAAGCCTGGAGCAGGGAAAAACTCTCCACTAGTCAGTGAAGACTGGGTTAGGGAGCAGTTACATAAATTGAATACACACAAGTCCATGGGCCCTGATGAAATGCACCCAAGAGCGTTGAGAGAACTGGCTGTCATTTTTGTATTGATATAACTGGATTGTACAGCCTGCTCTCCCAGAACGGAAAGTCACCCAGCATTACAAAGGAAATCCAGTTGTGATCTATGAGATCACTTTTTCAGACATGGTCTCCAATCTTGCAGATGAAAGTAATGATCTATATAAATAATAATATTATGATATTCATACTTTATTAAATACACACATTCATGTAACAGAATACCAAATATCGTTACTCATGCTTGTGCCAGAGTGGCCATTTAATGTCTCTGATCATTCTCAGGCAATCCTGAGAGTAAAATTTGTGAAGCCAAACAAGTAAGACAAATGTATTCTGATCCTATAATGTGATTCTGATCCTAGAATAATACCCATATCAATTCATTTAGGAAACTACTGTAAAAATAGAAAAAATTAATCTGTCTGCCCATGCCTGAGGAAACCATTTCATGTCTGATTCTCCTTCAAATTACACCTGTTCTCAGGTGGTTTCTCTTTTATTATGTTATTATTGGAGTTACAGCTTTATAATCTTTGTGGAAGAGAGTAGATAGACTTTTTTTTTTTTTACTACTGAGCCGTTAGAGCTAACATTTTTGACAGTAACTGAAAAAAAAAAAAAACATTATCCAGGCCTGAAAAAAAAAAAAAAAAAAAAAAATCACCACATACAGAAAAAACCAAAGAGAGAAGAAATTTGGATTTTATCTCAAAAGCTGGCAGTTATCTCTTCAGTTCTCCTGGGGAAAAGCAATATTAACTGTATAACCTTAACTGTAAGAAAAACCTCTCTATTCAGATAGATGTATTAATTAAAGAATTGGGCTGAATTGCATAAGCTTTTATAAAAATGGGAAATAACTGGATCAGATCACCAAATTCAGTCTAAAAGAACCTATATTTAGCTCCCAGAAGGACAGGAGGAAGGGAATTGTGGGCAATCAAGTGCAATGTTCAGATACATAAACTCAGATTAGCCCTAGCCAAAACATAAAGGTGAGGAGGTGCTGTCAGCACACAATGAAAGTAGTGTTGTTGAGAGTGTGATGTTCTCTGCCCTTTTAGCCCTCGCCTTTCAGTTCTGATCTCTCAGCCTTGCAAACCAGACTATCTGTCTTCATTTATTATTATAAAGAGTTACTCATAGGTGGCTTTCTTTCAAGCTATGTTTCTAATTATAAAGTTAAATTCCCGGAATATAAACAGATGGACTGAAATCATCGAAATGCCACATACCTTCAAGGTCATCCTTACGGATCACAATCTTTCGCCCTTCATCCACATGAATAGCTATTAATCAAAATATTCAATTAGTTTCTTGAACCAGTTTAATATATTTACATATTTTGCAAATTATTGTTCATCATCTGTTCAGAAGCCCATATACCTTTATTTCTATAACCCTGTTATTAAATCTTTCCCCAGATGGAGTTAACTCAGAGTTATACACTGTTTCATTTGCTTTCATAGGAAAACAGAGCGTGATAAGACTGTACTATTTTAAAATGTGCTGAAAAGCAAGAATCGTAGTCACACTAGAGAGATTCAATAATGTGGCAGATTAGTAGTAAACAATTGTATCACGAACTGTTCTTTTGTTATAGGAATTAACTGTAAAGCTAATGGAAACAGCATATTCAACTCCGATTTTACAAGCAACATTGGGCCAGTGCTCTGTAGTCTTCATGAGTTTAATTCCCCTCTGAGTAAAATGAGCACACAAAACAGCAAGTGTGCAGGTACATGATATACAGAATCAGTACGGGGTTTAGGGTAAGGCTAAATCAAGAAAAATATTCCCCAGAGCAAGTCAGATTATTCAGGGAGAAACTCTCATAAGGTTCCTTTGCAGTCTGCAGTGGCCGTGAGCACAAGACCAGCTTTCAGGAAGAGCTTGTTCATTAGACAGACTTTTTCCATCTGCCAGAAAAGTCATGATATCAGAGGTCCCTCAACCTGTAGCATGACGGCTTTGTGCCAGTACTGATGTTTCACAAAGAAAAAAAAGGTGTGGATAAATACAACAGTCTATGAGCCAGTGAATTTGTACTCCAAGTTTTTCCCCAACTAAAACAGACGTAGTCAATAGCTTTTTCAAAAGATACTAAGCAAATGTAGAAGTTTATGGTATCTGAGGGCTCACCTCCCAGCGCCAATGATACAAGCTTCCAGGCATAACTATTTTCAAAACATTGCTCTTTGTGATAATGAGTGTTTATATTTAAAACTAAGCAAAACCAGACATAATTGGAGTCCCCAGCTCCTGCCAAATTGCCTGTGTGGACCTTGCTATTCCAACTACATTCTCAACATTGAAATTGGTGAGAAATAACCTCTGCTCCATAAGTTAACTAGGTAAACATAATCTTAAAAATAAATTAACAGAATCAAATATTCAACACCTGTTTCAGCCTCTCATAACCTACTTTGTGTTCTCTCCAGGTCAGCAGGGTCAAGAGCTGCAACAGGTTCAGAGACTCGAGAAGGCCTGCTGATGCCAGCGCTGTTCACTGCTCTCACACGGAATATGTAAGACCGTCCCTCGTAAAGACCGGTCACAGGATACTTGCAGATCTTTACAGGAGCATCATTGCACTGGACCCAGTTTTCCAAACCTACTTCACATCTTGGAGTAGAAGACAGCAATCATCAATATTGTCCCACAATAAATATATACCATCCTACACACACCAACTCAGCATCACAGAAGTCATCCTCACTAAGTAGAGCAACTAAACCATATATCTTATTAATGAAAATTATACATTTTATACAGTCTTTACTCCAATCAGACAAGCAATTCCCACCTTGCTCGCATTTATTCATAATGCAATTACAAATGTCATTTTTCTTGCATGTTTTTTGGCCTTTTCAACTCTGTCTGCTTCCCTTCCAGTTGGTTCTCTTCCTTGCCATATCAAAAACAAACTATGCACTTTTATTTTTAACGTGTATTTCACAGAACGTGCTGAAATTGCAACATTCACCTAATCTTTTCCATCTCTTTGTCATATTTTTAAACAAGCATCTGTATGCTTTTTTTTGCTTCAACAACAGTTGGGCCACAGACTGTAGACAGTCATCAGGAAGCCGAGTGATGTCCTCATGCTGGCTCCTTTATGTGTACATCTGTTTTGTGTTCTACTACTATGAACTTTTGTGGCAAAGACTGCCTTTTGGCCTGACAGTACTAGGAAAAATAGGGTCATGATCGAGGGCTCCTCAGCACTTCAGTAATTCAAGCAAAATGTCAAAAGGCATAGCTGACTAGATTATACACAAAATAGGTGAAATACTCCCATGATCTGTGCTATGCACAAATTGGATAAAAATGGTAGAGTCCCCAGGGCTTAAGTTAATTTCCTCATACTGACTGCCATTCATAAGCCAACATTTTCCAGCAATTCCCAGACAGTTGTCACTACACTAGACCAAATTATAGGATAGCAAATGGCAATGAGCTGCAAATGCTGCTTTTAAATGTGGAGCAGCATACATTATGAAACCATTTCAGTAATGTTTTTGCTGACTGACTGTTGCAGACACTAAGGATCAGATGTCCTGCTCTGGCTACAAGGGGCAAGCATGCACTTTATGAAGACACATGCAAAACAGTGCTTGGACCCCCTGTTCCCCAGCTGCCTGCACTGAGCTGAAACCCCAGGAAAGTGCAAAGCAGACTGGAGGAGAGAGGAGTGCCATTCTGATTTAAATTACCGGCTCCTGGGAGCTTGTGCTTTGAGCTCCTGGTGTATCATATTTAAGGCAGAAATAAAGAGATAATGTAAGAACTCCTAGATTTCAGTTTTGCAGTACACAGATCAAAGAGGCTAATTCAAGATGCCTGTGGATTACGGCTTCTACAAATTAAAAATTGCCAGGGCTCATAATCTGATTTGGCCACATCCATACTATTGAACGCTTTTAGTGTCTGATAAAATGTGGCTGCCTGCAAATGATTACTGGGAATGGCCCCTGGCCCTTGCTAACTCCCAGACTGTGCCCAGAATTGCCTAGGAAGGTACTGGATTATCTGGGTTAAAGGTTTGCCAGGGAACAATACAGTAATTTAACACAGTAAACAGCTGAGTTCCAGTGTTGAGTCTGTAAAAATATATTTACAGAACCCATATATTGAAGGATGTAACAGTAACGTTTTCTTTCTTCATTATATATGTGTTTTTGACAAGGAATAAAATTAAATAAATCCCAATGTTTACATACTTGTCAACAAAATATCCAATGACTGGGCTCTCACTGATCGTGTTTGGTGGTTTCCAGGTAACAATAACATAGTCTCTGTTAGCATCATGGCATTTAACATCCATCGGTGCCCCAGGTGCTCCTGCGATCAATGCATCAGCATCTGGACAACAAATAAAATCAGATTTGACTCTGACTTCTCTGAAATCTATCACAAAGATAAGTATCCCTACTTGTGTAGGGAGGTTGGACTAGATGACCTCTGGAGGTCCCTTCCAACCTGAAACATTCTATGATTCTATGATAAAAAGTAAGATTTCCAGTTCACTCTGCTATTTATTTATATAAATTGAAGCCCAAAGATTTCATTGCACACTAATTCACCACACTAATGAATGAGGCCCATAATGTCTATATCTCCATACAGACAAAAATGTTCAGGGAGATTTTTATGGACAGATTAGTTCAAGTCCAGGGTCTTGTGCATGCAAAGGGGTCAAACATAGTATAAAAGGGACAATAAAGGTACTTGAAATTGACCCGCCACTACAACAAAAACTTTTAGGAAAATTATTGTATATTAGTAGGCTTTTTTCACTTGTGTACTTTTTTCTTTTAAGGTAATTGGGAAATAGAAAGCTTTAGCAAATTCTTTCCAATGAGATCAGGGTGGCAGAGTAATTTGTTCAGGAGATATTGCAAAGCTGATTAAGCCCTTGCACTAGTCCTATGAGGAAGATAGATCTCAGCTCCTTGAAACGACATTCAAGTTCCTCCACCCTACACAAACTGTCTGGACAACACTTCTGCAAGACACATATGTTCCAATACATTTCCAGGAAGAGCACAGTTTAAAATTAATACAGCTCCCATGGCTTCAGTGGGGCTGCTCCTGTTTGCCATTATCAAGGATGCTGTCCAATGTTTTTAAGAGAGTGAAAGAACTGCTCAGACAGAGGTATTTTCATCTTTCAATGAAAAAATAAAAAAGTGAAAACTAAGTTCTGCTCAAAGGTGCATGTAGAAGTTAATTCTACTTCACTGAGTTGTGCATGCAAATGTGAGGGGAAATTTCTGACCTTTATTCTATTTTAATGCACTTACCTCATTTTATCTATGTCCCTTGTGAAAACGGTATTTCTTAAGTGAGCCAATTCCTTACTTTGCTTCTTTTCTCTAATTATTGAGATGACTGTGACTGGTACAGTGGTGGGAATATTTATTTTGTTTTCTCCTGTGCCTCCACCTATGGCCAGGCACTGGATATAAGAATGCCCAGCAAGGCTCATCCCAGCTGGCAATCCCTAGAGCTAAAACCATTACAGTGAGGACTGATAGTATGCAAAGATGTTTACTTCCTACTGGGAAAGGAGATAGCAAACAAGTTGTTTCTTCACAAGAATTATTTTTTTGGTTCTTCAGTAAAGAAAATGTCCTCAGGTGCATTCTCCTCTTGAAGCTCCCCATTCACGTAAGGTGACTGTTTTTTCTAGCACAAACTACTATATAAATCAAATGACTATGAAATACACATGGTTGGACTTCTTTCGTACTTCAGTCATTACATGGGATTGTTTAATAAAACTGACCTCTCTATTGCTCTTTTTAACTTTTTCTCAAGAAACAGATGAAAAGTTTACCTCTGACGAACAGGTATGCACTGTATTCACTCACTCCACCTTTCGTAACCATACGCAGGGTGTATAAACCTTCATCATCTTTGTTCAGATGGGTGAAGGAAAGAGCTGCCTGGCCTTCTGCAAAATACAGCTTTGTCCACTTGGAGTCCTTTATTAGCACATCTGGAAGAGAAGACCCATCAGATACGTTACTATACTGGCCAGAACAACCTACGTCCTAGTGCAGCTCTGTATTAATCTGGGCCACAAACTAACCTTTATGCCAGCTTTATTGAGTGATGGTGCTTTGATGCTATGAAAGCTCTACAGAGAGTAAGCTCTTGAAACTTATTTGATCAGTGAATTTCAAAGAATGAGTCTCAGACTACTCTATGCAGTGCCAAAAATAAAATTTCCATCACTATAATTTTTAATACACTGACAGAGAAAAATGTTATCCACATTTTGAAACAATGACATGAAAACCTGTCATACACTGTAATGAATGCAGGATGGAACTTTGTTTCATTTTTTAAAAGTTTTGCTACCTGTTGAGGTCAAATGTCAGATTACTCAATTTCTTCTTCCAAATTTAAAGATCAGATTTCAGTTTAATCTGAAGACTGCTATAAATATATACCAAATTTAAATCTTCAGTGCATGCCTGTTGAGCAGAGAGCAAAATTAAATTTGAATCTCTCACAGGTGAGAGGTGGTGACCCATGATTAATGCAAATCTGTCTGATTGCTTAGTGAAAACAGAGCAAAAGATTGAGTAGAATATTTTATGATAGCCAAGGGACTTTCTCATATCAACTTTTAAAATAATTGATTGGATTATTTTTTATTTTTAACTCCCTAAGACCTATTGCATACTAATTCATTGTAATCAATGCAGCAGAACTGTATTTAAAGGAGCTGAATATATATAAATGCATATTATTCTATTGCTTAAATACACTTTGGCACTTTGGACCAGATGCTCAACTGCAAAGGAATCAGTTTTCCCACCTACCAGCTGAATTGCATAAGAAGGTACGAACAGATGAGACACATCCAGATAATAAAGCACCTGGAAGACACACTACTAAAACTAACAGCAGTAAATTACATAATCACATAAGCATACAGTTGTTTTCTGAGAAGCGTACAAAGCAAATTCAGTCACATCCACTCCCATGAGATCTTTAATCATGAGATCCCTACCTAGAAAATCTGCATGTCCCCTTCCTGTCATGCATGTCATAAGGGTACTGAGACTTTGTGTAGAGAGACATGAAGTACTTTAAATGAGATTAGAAAATGTCTTCACCTAGAAAGTTTAACCAATACATGAGTTCTGTGGAAAATCCTGAAGGAAAAAAACAAGTTGACTGATCAGCACGTGTGAAAAGCAGGTCATTTATTTAGGCTCCAAGATTGACTGGCATGACTAGTTTGGATATACAGAAACTGTGGGCAAGCCTATATTGTCTATTAAGGCCAGAATCATCCATTTGTACCCTTTATGTGTACGTGAGACCAGAAACTGTGGAAGCAGTCATGTTTGGTAAGACCAGAAAAATTTCTCTCCTTCACACCAGGTCCCAGACCCCCTAAGAAAGTAGGAGCTTTCTTTTTCAGTGCAGTCTGGATGGATGACTTTCTAGATAAGAAGAGTACATTTTTGATGTCACAAACACAGTCAGAAGTCATAATAGAGCATGTATTCATGCACCTACCATCACAATAATATTGCAATTACAGCGTCTCACTACTCCACTCAAATTTCCAGTCTATTCACATCTTGTACTCTGTCACTTCTCCTAGAATTTATCAAAGAATGAGCCTGCAGGAGACTAACTCGCTGAGGCAGTGTAACTCAAGCCTCACATGCTGGTTTCAGTATATGAGATAATTTTCTTAAAAGATTAGTCTGCTGAATTTTCATATAAAGAATGGGGAGTTACTATATACTGAAGCTTCTTTACATTATGTATTTTGGACTGCTGAAGTTTCAGCTAAGTTCTGTAATCTATTATTTTTCTCTTTGTATTCAATTATTCCATTCTAGATTACAGTATAAATGGCTGTAGCATGCTGGTGCATATAGCTTTATAAAGTTTATGTTACATTAAAAATTATTAGTAGAAAGATCCTGTTACCAGCTGAACACATAGTCAGATAAGATATCTGTTCCCAGAGGATTCTTTTGGTTTAGTTCTTCCAGGATCTTAAATTGTTTTAAGTGGGCCATGAATTATAGACATCATATTCATGTTTGTCAAATCCCAAAAAACCTTAGAGGATTTGATGTAGTTGACTTATATGCCCCTAGGAATCTAGTAGACATCCTCAATAAGGTTCACTCATGTGAAGCTTATTAATACTGGATAAACACGTATTTCTCTTGTGTATAATTATTAGAAATAAATCATACATATCCATCTCAGGGCATTAGTTATTATTTGATTAACACAAACCGAAAAAAAATCAGGAAAAATATAGTTTGTCTTAATGCAAGAGAGAACTGAGTATTATCTCTTAAAAAAAAACAGAACATGCAATGCACATGATAGTGAACAAATTATTAACCTTCTCGTTGTTTACATTTATGCATTGCCTCCTGCTCTCAAGACACTCTAAGAACTGTAGCACATAGCAAAGGTTCATAATGCATGAATTCTTAATGTGTTCCAGAACAAGTTCTGCCAATTAAAGCACCTGTACACCTCTTGGAAATATTGTGACCCATGTACATGCAATAAAGGACAAATCTAAGCTTGTTTGTGTCATCTTATTTCCTGTAACATAAGTAGAATAGTGAGATGAAAGCCAATCTGACTCACTAGCAAAAACCTATTGGCTTCAAAGCGACCAAGTTTTCATCTCAGGTTTTCACAAGGAGGGTAAACTTTAGTCATATAAGGGAGGAAATAAAGAGCAAAATATTGTTACATCTCAAGAGGGAATTATTTTGGCATTATGAAGGCTGTAAGCTTTTGTTCACCCATCCATTATGCAAGAAAAATTTGTGAAAAGTGGGACAATACAGGGCATCTCTTGAAAATCAGCAGTTTGTTATAGCTGCTGTTCCAAACCTAAAATTTCAGAGGTTTGGCACCTTGAGAAACTGGGCCCAGTAAGAGACAAAGTAAAGGTACCCTTGAAACTGATGGCTCACCTCAAAACAAGGTGAGAAATTATTTGTAGTGATTACAAATCCCCATACACTTCAGTGGGAACAGAATCTGGGTTCAATGATGAGCCTTAGATTTTAGGTTATTCACATTGAAGTATCCACAGTGATAGATAAACAGGAATGAAACAGTAAGTAGCAGTACACTCCCTGAAAGATCAGATTGCAATCTGTGTAGAACTATAATGTACATGAAACAAAAGACATAAAGTAGCAATAAAAGCATCCTTTTTCTGTTTTTCCTAATCTTGAGTTTTCTTGACTGCTTTATTAATCTTACTGACGCTTCTTAGTTTATGCCTCACATTTTGTCAGCTGTGGAAATTTTTGCCAGCCTGTGTGGGACCAATACAAACATCAGTTTTTGGAGTCCACCATTCTCAAATGTGGTCCATTTCAGGAAATGTCTCATCATTCACAAACAAGCAAAGATTTCCTTAAATCTCAGGCAGAATATTTATTTTAGAGACTTATACAGAGATTGTGGTTGGTGAAAAGTGGTGAGCTAAATATCTACAATAACCTGCTATCTGTTAAACTCTAAGTAGTTAATTTTATGTTTCAAGCCCTTTCTTTAGTGCAGTGAACAAATACTACTCATGCAGGGTTTGTGTATCATCCACCAGAGTATATTATATGTTTCAGCAATGTTATTTTCAGAACTTCCTGTTAAGATCACTTCACTTAGCAGAGCAACACAGCACCCAAACAGCAGAGCAAAAGCATGTGTTTCAAGCCTGCCTCCGGTAAGTATTTCTGAACTATACTTTACACTTATTTTAATATAAAATTCACAATAAATACTGGAGTAAGATGGAAATGAAGGCCCATGCCTACACCTTAGTGCTTCAGAATTTGATTTACTGCTCTACAAGTACCCTTCATCTCAGTGATCACAATATTCAATTAGAAATCATGGTCAAATCTGGGAAGTAAGTCTGGATCGCCACCTAGTCAGTAAACATTCTAATTACTGTGTTATTGGATAATATGAGATTACCACCTGTTGCTGTAAAATGTGCGCTCAAGAAATGGCCAGCCAAGTCACTTAATTGAAAGAGAGTGCAAGTCTGTAAATTCTAACTAGAATTATTTTTTTGCTCTATTCCAAATTTAATCCTGAGAATCTCACATTCTAAGCCTGATCTGTTACCAGTGTTTCCTCCAGCATTTTTCAGGTAGCTTCTATTCAGTGCACTAACTTACCATCTCTATACCACTCAGCACGAGGTTGCAGCCTTTTCAGGTCTGGGGTGATCAACATAGAACACTTCAGGGTCAGTGTTTCACCTTCAGTTCCAAAGGTAACTCCAAACTTCTCCAGAAATTGGACATCAATGTGGGTGAAGAAAACATCATATGACAGTGGCACTATGCATGAGAAAGTTAAAGCATTCTTGAGTATAGGTAAATTATACTTAGCACAAACAGACTACTGTTCAATCTGAACAGGAGATGGAGCTCTCTGTAATACTATGTGCTAATCTAGAAATGCATCTGGGGAAGCAAAAGCATCTGGGCAGCTCCTATTGTAACTGAATGCTTAGAAAGAAAAGCCACAAGAAGCAAGTTGCACCCAATTATTGCTTACAGTGAAAGGGCATTATCCCAGCTGGATGAGGCTCTTCATCCTCTCTGAACCCTATAAATGAACATACAATAAACATTCAATTACACAAGCATCATATTTATTTCTTGTTTTAATCATGAAATAGGACTTACTTCGCACAATCACAGCACAGTTAGTTGATGCCTGCCCATGGACATTTGTTGCAATTGCTGAATAGGTAGCAGAATCATCAAAATCAGCTCTGAAAAGGGGAAGGAGGAAAACAGAAGACTCTTTATGCAAATATAAATTTTCTTCATGATTGATATTATAAAGCAAGGTACATTAACCCAAAGGAATCTGTATAAAGCTCTTTGCTAGTGTCACACAGCGCAAGACATCAGTGAAAGACAATCAGAAAGCTGGTACTGTTTTTTACTACAGTTTTATCACAGCTTAGCATGCAGGCTGCATTAACTTGAGCAAACTGGAGATGACCTTTAGAGAACGATCAAAGGAGATAGCTGGAGGATGCCAGGCTGGCTATTCCCTTTCTGTATGTAACCTTCTTCCTTAATCTTGATGCCCTTCTGCCATGTATTTTAACAAAGAAACATGGAAGAAAATTACATGTGATGCTTGCAGAAAATCCTCCTTCTGTGGCTATTCCCAGCAGGCAGACGCTGGCATTTTTTGCCTCTCTCATGTATCTCAGTCATGTCCAGAGAAAATGACAGAAAACCAGGAAACTGATCAAAACTGTTTACTGGTGTAAGTGTTTTGGCTTGCTATATATTTTTAGTAAGAAAATATTTATTATGCAGAGACAATAAATATGAATAGAAGTGACTACTGACTAGAAAAAAATCAAAAATATCTTGGACTAGTTTTTGGTAAAATGCAGGTTTGGATAGAAGAACTTAGCCCGGA
>JAVFHW010076203.1:5775-33197 GCA_032159205.1 Eurystomus glaucurus suahelicus
GGAGCCTCTCTGTAGCAAACAATTCCATTTTGTTAACAAGCCACAAGCGTACACTTAAGAAGCAGGTGAACAAATGTAATTGTGAGAAGTACAATGATGCTTCTGAGTCTAAACTGTGTTCCTCCCAAGGCACATGTGTTCATCTATTGCATAGTATTTTTGTGTGTGGTTTTATTTTTCCCCTCTATTTTAAAACAATTGAATGGCTTTCCCCTTGATGACCTCAAAGAGGTAAACGTTTACAGGATTCTTTTTCAAATCTTTTACATCTGTTTCTGTATTATTGAAATAAAGCAGCCATCATCCTTCTCTCTCTCTCTGTCTTCATAACTTTGCTCTGGCCTGTGAAGTCAATACAGACTAAAGGCCATTAATATCTGATGGCTGTGAAGGACTTGTATTAAGCACTGATACTCCCATTATGATCTCTGGTGAATAGGTTTCCATATCAGAAAAACACCATTAGAGTTATCAGCAGCTGGCACAGTTTTAACCTCAGCAGAGGCCAAGGAACAAATAAACAAGGTATTTCAGGAGACTGAAATACCCCATCATCTCTAGAGGCAGTTACTTCTACTCTGAGTGCAGGTAGATTGGTGAGGTACCGGGGGTAAATTTGCCCTCTGTCTGCTCCTGCCATACCCATTCCTTACACAGAGAGAGAGAAATGTAACCTCCATGACTGAAAATCTGACCATTGTGACTAGCTTTTCATTCAGTTTGTTTGCTTTAAGCCTTCTTTGCAGACCACTTTTGTTCTAGAGAATCAAATACACTGGAAAACAACCCAGGTGTTCAGGTAGCTCCAAAGGTAAGGCTGTGCTGAAATTCGTACTGAAAGCAGGACTTTTAACCATTCATAATTTGATCACTGAATTTAGACTCCACATTTAAATCTGTCACTTTTCAGGAGACAATTTCATTCTCAGTCAATTATGTATGTATTGTATGGGAGAAGATTCACACACTTTGGCGGCACAAACGTTTAAAGTGAGTACTTCAAAAATTCCCCAAGATTATACGACTTCAGTCTCCAGCAGCTGACCCATATTTAACATATTTATCATGTGTGCTCCTGCACAAATGACCCCAGATGGCTTTTATGATTTGAACCTTAACAGGCAAAAACTGATTCAGAGCAACAGAGAAATGGTGGTCAACTGCTAAGGACTTATAGTCACTTCCAAATACTGCCATCTGCACTAAGATGATGCAAAAAAAGACCACTTTGAGGTTGGTGGGGAAGGGTTAGAAGGAGAAAGAAGCTGTACAGGCATGTGTTGGACTATGCAGTGGGCAGGCCCAAGTACTGCTGCTTCAGCTACCCTGGTGAGCAACACTGCCTGAGGGAAGCCTCCAAGCCTCAGTGTTTCCATGTGTCTCTCTGCTTACAAGGTGCTGTCTTTCATAACACGGTGTACAGTCTGAAATTCAAGCCTATGCTTTCTCTTCTGGAAATAGCCCACTGAATAAAGCCATCACTGGATGTGTATCTATGGATAACTGATCTTTAAAGCTGGCATGGAATATACTTATCTGTGGGTGTTAGGATTGGGATGTTACAAAGGTGCAGAAGGGGAGTTTTTTTCTGGAGATGAATCTGGATTTAACTGATCAGTCCCGGATTTTTAGCAGTGACATTTGCAGAAAATGCTCAGAGGGGTACAAACATTGAAAGAAAGAAAGAATCCATGCAAGAGAGAGACTTAATCCAAATTATAGTCATCGGCACCTTAAATATTAAATAGAGGTTATTAAGAAAGACTTACTACTAATCACGTGCAGAGTCAATGCCATTGTACTTTCTTGTTGCAGGTTGCCTAGAAAGGAATGTAAGTTTTGATTATGCTATGTCTTTATATGTAATGTGGAAAAGCAAAAGAGCTGAAGGTTTAATCTAAACAATCATCCACCTACCTATGTCTTGCATTTTCACTCCCCATCATGCCCTCAGAAGGTAAAAATAAATTGCTGGAGTCTTTGCACACCATGAGTACTTGCTGTTGGAGCAGCACCTGAAATCAGAAAAAAATATCTGCTTTATGTCGCTGTTGACTGGGTATTCATTTGTATATATGTGCTACAAATCACTATCTCCACCAACTGCTTGATATGGAAAGAAGAAAATGATGCTAGTAATGTATGACCCTGAGAGTAGAGGAATTGTAGCTATTTACATCAGTTGTCAGCAACCTGCTGCTTGTTTGCGGTGTTGCTGCATGGATATAGATAACCTCTCTGAAACATTAGCTGAGACAAAGCAAGTAATTCTTTGTTGACACATTGTCAGTTTCTAATTTGTTCTCAAACTGTGAGGTAAATCCTCCATCTCCACTGGAAAAAGGACCACTCTATCTCGCATCAGTCTTTCTGCCCTTTTCACTTTCTATTCTCAGCTGGAAATGTAGTTGAAACGGAGTTTCTTGCCCAGAAACTGATAAAACATACCAACAAAATTATCTGGAGAGTTTAACCTTAGCTGCAGTCCCTTTACATCACCCTGAATAAAAACACAGAGAAATGCAGAAGGAAAACTGTGATCCTTGTTAGTGCAGCATCAGAAATCAGGAGGGCTGCAGTTGCAAGGGACAAAGGTTATTCCTTGCACTCAGAAAATGTGGCTTTATCTGCAGAAATAAATGTCTCA
This sequence comes from Eurystomus glaucurus suahelicus, assembly GCA_032159205.1. Lineage (NCBI taxonomy): Eukaryota > Metazoa > Chordata > Aves > Coraciiformes > Coraciidae > Eurystomus > Eurystomus glaucurus. Next base: position 8,423 of record JAVFHW010076203.1, read on the forward strand.
GAGCCAGGTCTTGGTGAGTGAAGATTAAAAGCTGAGAAGCAAAACCATGGTGATGGCTCTTCATGTCAAGAAGAAATGGCAAATGCTGTGGCAAGGACATCATCCTCTTTCCACTCCTACTTCTTGGTGCCTTTGAGGAGCCTGCACTAAGAATACAGTAAAATGCAATGTGCTAGGAATTTCCTTGCAGAGAGATTGACCTGATTACATTTCACTGGGCATAGGAGCTCATTCTTCTTTCTGACCGCTGCTCGGATATAAGACTGACAGCTGGACTCCATCACTTGGATTAATGGGTTAAAAGCTGACATCTTTTCAGTATTTTGGACTTTATTTTCTTTATCAGCTTGACTTTCATGCTCAGAGTGCTCTTGCCACAATATTCTTTTAAAAGTACACTTGTCAGGGTCCATTTGCTACTAGCTACCTTGATGGTGACATCAGCAATGGCTGTGGTTTACCTTTTGACCTTAGAGAGGCAGCAGATGGGCCCAGTAATAAATCCCGATTATTAGTGAAGGAGCCAATAGCTTGGAAAGACAGAAATAAAAGTCAGGCAGTTTTACACTGCAGTTCTTGTTATCTGCTTTGATATGGAGTTGTGGGCCATGTCAGGGGCAATGATGAGCAGCCTGGGCTGCCGGCAGCCCTCCACTCCAGGCAGGCAATGCAGGCTGTGCTGGCCTTCTCTTCCTGCCCTTCCTCCTCCTCCCTTCCTCCCCAGCAGCCCAAACCACCTCCCCACCTCGAGTCCACTTAAGCTTTTGACTCCACGACTTAAAAGCAGCAGGCAAAAGGATAAGAACGCTCAGGGTAGCCAATGGGCAGCCAGAGCTGGGCTGTTCTCCACAGGCTGCTGGGGTAAAGGCTGACATGTGTCATGCAGGCTCTCCAGGAGGGTGCATGGGGATGGAGTGCAGCCAGAAAGTGGCAGCCCGGGTTTGGTGAAGAGCAAGGAAACTCTACCACGATGTTTGAATGGCATTTAAAATAAAATAAAATAAATTGGAATAAATTAAAATAAAATGAAACCTATGGCATGGTCTCCTTCAGTGTCAATTTTCTGGGGCTGTGGCCTGGCAGCGGTTACATGCAAAGCCTTGCTGAGGCCTTGGTTAAAGAAAATGCAATTTAGCCAAAGCTAAAGCTAGGCACTGCATGGTTCAGCTCAGACAAATATTTTCCATTTTTGATAGAAAGAGGTTTATGTTTTAGTCTTGGCTGATCTTGGTTTTTTTGCCCAATGCATGTAGTTTGGTGGGATAATTTTCTTAATTCTTCCTGGAGGTGTTATGTAGTTTATATATTCGAATCCTGTAACAAAATTCTTGGTAAATTGTGGTTTTGTACAAGTAAAGCCTGTAAGATTTTTCTTTATATAAACACAAAAAGCTGCCTGTAATAGCTCAGTGGCATAAGCTAGGTTTCCAAGGTCTCATTGCCACTTGCATGTACTTACACTTGGATATTCTCAAGCCGCCTTATGTGTCGTATGATCCTGTACAAGAGAATGATGAAACAGTTGCTGTTTTACTTAATTATTAGGCATAAGTCATCTAGGAATAATACACATTAAGAATTTTTTTCTGAAATTTCTATGTGTAGTTTTTGTAATTTTTTTTTCTTTTTCTAGGAAAAGTGACAAGGCCAAAAGCTTTTAGCTTTGTAATTATTATTAAATTATTATTAAATTATTGGTTTTGTTGTAAGTGATTTCCAAATTGACATTGATATTTTGCTTTCCAACAAGTCAATCATTTAAAATTCCAGTGAGTTAGCAAGCAATTCCTTCTCCAAAATGATGTGTGACAATTAAGGATATTCATAATTGTTGGCTACATTTACTTCAGATGTATGATGGAGAAGGTCTTTTCATATTAAAAAGTTCTATAATTCTTTTTCAAAAATGGGAATCCCTTCTGAGGTGGAAAAAAAAAAGTGACTTTTTTTTCTTTATTTTACATAAATGTTATTCATTTACCTGAGCATAATTTTTCTGTGAAAATCTTCAGTAACAAATCTAAAATAGGTAGTTTTAGATGCATTACTGAAACCTTTATTAACAGAAGTACCAAAAAAGTCAATTTAAGATACCATTTTCTATCTCCGTATAGTGTAAATGAAGAATACACATAGGAATCTAATTTGTATATACTACTACTATACTAATTTGTATAACAACAGAAACAAGCTTACTTTAAAATTATTAACGGCTAGTGGTTTTACTTCATCAGTCATTAGTTATATCAATCATTTCCTTGCCAGCATGGAAACAGAAGCTCTACTGTTTTGGAGAAGAAAGTGTATGTGTATGTTGTGTGTGTTCCATATAAATTACCCAGGTGTTTTAATACATCCAGGTGGTTTTTTATTCCTTTTGGAAAAACAGAAAGGAAACAACCCAAGGGCTAATGTTCTAATTATCAGTGGTTGTGCAAGCCTCCAAAAAGCATGTATTCTATAACCCCTGGAAAAATTCTGACATGTTATAAACTGGCTAAATTAGCTTAAATCAGTAAACAAACAAATTGATGCCAGCACAATAGTACAATAATGCAGTGCATACTAAGTGACTTATTTTCCTTATGCCAAAAATAGCTATATAAACGAATGCTAAATAGCCTTGGTTTTTATATATATATCTAATCTGAGTTAGAATTTTTAAAAGTTATAGATCCTGACCTTTGAAGAAGAACAGTAAAATATCTAATTCCTCAGAGTTTTCTAGGAAATTCTTTGACATTGACTTGCAACCCAAATCATATATGATTCAAAATGTTAAAAATAAAGCAAATTTCATTCAACTATTGTGATAACTCAGGAAGCTTGGATGCATGATTTTTTTTAGTTAACATTGAAACAGGAAGTAAAATTGTTCTCAAGGGCAGATCATATTGGGCTAAACTGAGTAATATTGAAATAGGATTGCTTATGTAGGAGAAGATACAAAAGCATGTGGGAGAAGAGCTTAAAAAACTGTAAGGATGTGTAAGACACTCCGCAGTGGTTTTTGAAATCAATGCTAGAGCATCAAAATGTAATAAAAAAGCATAATTTCTACCCTTTTAATTCCTGGTGGCTCCTTATCTACTTTTCTTTTCTACACTGGAAGATACTATAAACATGTAAACAGACAATACCTTATGTAAATTAATGACTGGCCTTGCCTGATTGCAGAAGCGTGGGGAGAAAGTTGCAGGACCCATTTCTTTCATTGTTGTGGATATTATTTTTTGCAGTCCCAGGATGTTTACGTATAATCATTATTTACGATTCTGGTAACAGACTTTGGTAGTAACCTCTCAGGATGTGAGTATAATATACTCCATATACAGAATCTATTGTTTAGAGAATGGAACTGAATTCAGTTTTGAGTTTTGCAGGGTACTACATACTGTTACTTGGTGAATTTTTTTTTTATTTAGTTACATACTGACTCTCCTGTGTAGTAAAATCTTCACACCTTCATTTTTCTTTCAGGATCACATGACATCTAAGCCATCAGAATTTTTACCTTCTTTTGACTGCTCGATGTGTTGATGTTAATGTCTGTACTGGAATATGAATCATCACATTTATGCATTAATATGAAATCAAGACAGCATGTCTAAAGTACTTATTTCCAAATCCGCAATGCTTTTCGCAAGTGATATAGAAGTTTTTAATCTTTAAAAATGACACAGACACAAAAGCAGACACAGAGCTGTGGAAGAAAAGATATGTATACTACTGAACACTACCTTGTTTTCTGCTCAATAACATACTATTTTGACCAGCCAATGATACTGGAAACTGCATATTTACTGACAAAAATGGACTGGACCTATGCACATGAATTTGTGACTTAAATGAGAAACACTTTGTTCTAAGTGTTGTGCTCTCTCCTGTCTGCATTTAGCTACACTAACGTTTTTCTCCATGTGAAACTGAATAATTAATTGTCCCAATGGTGCCATCAGGAAAGTGTTTTCAATTGCTGTTTCTGGAGACTCCATTGCTACTCAGCTCCCATGAATACGTCGATAAACATACATGGTTGACTACAAGAGAATATATTTCTTTTACACCCTTCACAGCCTTTTTCTGAGAATATAAGACACCTGTATATATAAACTGCTGGTGTCCTTAAGTTTGAACTATTGCTTTTCTAGACCACAATCAATACATTGAAAAAGGAAAATACTACTGGTAGCCTTACTAAAACTCATTTGTACCTAAAAGGAACTCTAATAAAGTAAACATTTGTTGATCCTGGTAAAATGTAGTCATATAGCTGCCATTTTTTAAATCCATTTTTAGGAGCATGGATTTCTACAGGGTTTCCTCAACTTTAGTTGCTACTTATGCAGAATCATGGTTGATAACCTTTTCTGAGGGAACAGTCCACATATTCATTGCAATTGACCTCCTTGTACATTAATCAGGATTTATATACAGACATTTTTCATCATGATTATTCAACACAATTATTCATCATAACTATTCAACATTGACATTGGACATTAGGAAAAAGTTCTTAATATGAAGGTGGTTAATCACTGGAATAGGTTGCCCAGAGAGGTGGTAGAGGCCTCATCCCTGGAGTCATTCAAGGTCAGGCTTGATGGGGCTCTTAGCAACCTGACCAAGTTAGAGGTGCCCCTTCTTATTGTAGGGGAGTTGAACAAGATGACTTCTAGAGGTCCCTTCCGACCCAGTACATTAAAGAAAATCCAAAACCAAAAATGAAAAAACATGTATCTTTTTCACGGTAGCTTTACACATTTATACAATATGCAGCACAGCTATGATCACACCTACTTTATCCCAGATTTCCGTTGCCTTCTACTTCACAAAGTGTTAAACTCCATTAGGAATTAATTTAGTCTGCTTACTGATACCCAAATTAGAAGCCCAGAGTAATGGCTCCATACCACATAACAAGGCAATGCTCAAATTATGGGATCCCACCTATCTGGACAACATTTGCATATCTTTTGGGATCTGTTCATGATTATCATGTATCTGACCCTATTTCATAGCATACTGTTTTACAGGTCAAAATTCTTTGGTCCTGATGTGCCACTTGAGATGGTGCAATCTGTAATACTCCTTTAGAAGAATCACATCTTACAGCGTCCCTGTATGTCTTTCTATGCTCTCAGCACTCAAGGCTGTGACTGTTTTTTGTTGTATGGAAACAAAGTTGCTTCTCATTGTCATTATTACTTTGATCCATTCATGCTTGGGGGACCAAGTGAAAAATGAATTTTTAATTCTGTGTTTAGTTTCACGTTAAACATCTGAGAGCTTTCCTCCTCTTTCCCAGGATACATACAGCACATCCATTGGCCTTCCTCCATGAACAGTTTTTGGTGGTGGGTTTTGAGAGACACACAGAGACACATGAAGAGTTCTTTTTGTGTTGCATCTATTGTGTTCTATTTAAGTATAACTTGACAGAGATTTTCTTGCTGAGATAACAGCTGACTTTTGCAGGGAATGCTGGGAAAGAATTTTTCAACCCCTCTCTCTGGGAAATTCAAACTAAAAGCCAGGCAAATATTTTTTAACACTGGTGATCATTGGGATAACTGACACAACTACTGTAGATTCTCTCTCAATGTACAATAGATATACTTACTTGAATTACGAAGAGTTTTGCATAACTTAATACATTAAATTGGCAACATGCATTCAATAACCTGATATTTAAACATATGTTTTACTTTGCCATGTGTGGTTGTCTCTCTCTATTTATTATCATCCACCCACTAAAAGGCATCGGATGTTTTTATAAATGCACTTTGCTACTCTATGCACCATCTCTTCCTAGCAATGTATGTTCTGCTACACCCATCATTTTAGAAAAATCACTTGTGTTTATCAGATTGCAAAAGTCTTTTGTTAAATCAACACAAAGTGTTATCCTCTTCCTCAGTCATTGCAATTACACCACTAAATGCAGAATTATTAATTCACAGCTTCAGCTCATAAACTGCTTTAATTGTTCCCACAGACTTGTGACTCCTGCACGCTATGCAGAGACCATCATATAATCCACAATCTCCTGATCACTTTCCGTTTTCTGCTGGGAATTTAATTTTCTAACATTTGCTCCTTGTATATTCAAGGCAGACATTTGTTTATATAGACAGTAACTAAATTTTCTATTTCCTTAATTTAGGTCTCCTGCAGTAGTTCTGAAAGTTCAATTTGAATCCAACAAAAGTTACGATTCTTAAAGAAAAATATGATTTGAAAAAATCTCATTGTTCAGTTCAAAAGAGATTAAAAAGTCAAATTAAAATGTAGAAAAGTATGTAAATATGCAAGTCTTAAGGCTCAAAATATTACTATTAAATATAAGGATGTCTGTTAATTCAATATCAAGGTTTGGAGGATGACTCAGAATCACAGAATTCCCTAGATTGGAAAAGACCTTTAAAATCATAGACTCCAATCATTAATCTAACACTGACAAGTCCTCAACTCTCAGCTAAATGATATCCCTAAGCACTACTTCTAAATGACTCTACATGTACACTCCAGGGATGGGGACTCCATCAATGCCCTGGCAACCCATTCCAATGCCTGATGACCCTTTCAGTAAAGAAATTCTTCCTAATACTCAATCTAAACTTCCCTTGGCACAACTTGAGGCCATTTACTCTTGTCCTATCATTTGTTATTTGCTTGAACAGACCAACTCCTACCTGTCTACAACCTCCTTTCAGGTGGTTGTAGAGAGTAATAAGGTCTCCCCCGAGCCTCCTTTTCTCTAGACTAAGTAGCCTCAGTTAGCTCAGCTGCTCGTCATAAGACATGCTGTAGACCGCTCACCAGCTTTGCTGCCCTTCTTTGGACATGCTCTAGTGCCTCAATGTCCTTACTGTGGTGAGAGACCCAAAACTGAACACAGTACTTGAGATGTGGCCTCACCAGCGCTGAGTACAGGGGTAAAATCACTTCCCTGGTCCTACTGGCCACAGTATTCCTGATACAGGCCAGGATGCCGTTGGTCTTCTTGGCCTCCTGGGCAACCTTCTGGATCATGTTCAGCTGGCTGTCGATCAACACCCTCAGGTCCCTCGCTGCTGAGCAGCTTTCCAGCCACTCCTCCCAAAGTCTGTAGCATTGCTGGGGTTATTGTGGTCAAAGAGCAGAACTCAGCATTTGGCCTTACTGAAAGTTATACAATTGGTCTTGGCCCATTGATCTAGTCTGAAGATCCTCCCTACCCTCAAGCAGATCAACACTTCCACCCAGCATGGTGTAGTCTGCAAAATTACTGAGGGTGCACTTGATCTCTAAGGGTGCACTTGATCCTCCCAAGAAATGCTCAGGTGATGAAACTCAAAGGTGGTATTTTTTCATAAATCACATTCATATATGACTTGAAAATATGCTCTGCCTAGTGTTTGCATTAACTCCATTATTTTAGAAGCTTCAGGTTTACCTGCTTCATTTTAGCTAGATTCCACAAGTTAAAGATTAGGAGTGAACCGGATGAATGAGTTGGTTGTGGTTTTTTTGATGCAAACGTTCTTTTTCCAAAATCAATCTATACTGTTTATGTTTCAAATATAACTGTTTTCTGCTGTTTGACAGTTAGCTGTCATGACATGTCCTTGTGTTGCAGAGAGCCTGCAACAGTAGCAATGACAGACTTCACTTCTATCCCTGTTCTTCTAACACTCAAAGCTAAGACAAACCCACATATTACAACCCTCTAAGATATCCTTGCTGTATTACAAAGGCAAAACAAAGTTCAATGGCATGTGCAAGGCAAAGAACATCTCCAAATAACATTACATTGTTTGGTGATTGAACTAGCCACTGAAACAGAATAACAAAGTGGAAAACGTGAAAATAATAATGTCACATGTTCTGCCCTTATTTCTTGGCTATGTCAGAGAAGCTACACATGCAGGTGAGAGCTGGTCTTTAGGATGCATAGGTACTCTCAACTACATTTACACCCAAAGATGGAATGAATATTTTCCAACAACCGTGCATATGCCAGCATTGTTCTCACACTATTAAAAATGAAACACAGTAAGTATTATCAAACGGAAGAAGGGAGACATTTCCCCAGAATAGAAGGCAACAAAATGTCAACTCTACTTATACAAGAACTTTAATTTTCAACTAAGCAATCTCATGTACTAGGAAAAGAAAATCTTTTCAATTTGGAGGACTTTGACAAATATTAATATATCACAGTTGCAATGGGATTCATTTGTGCTGTGGAATCCAAGAGGTCAGTACATCTGTAAAGACTTATAGTACTTAAGAGATGATCGTACAAGACATATGGTTTAATCATGATGTATTTAAGCCTTTTTTATCTGCTTAAGAATTCAATGTTTTTCTTTCTCTAATTTAAGAAACCATTTGCTATTTCTCTCAACACCCAAAAAAGTATTAATACAGCAACCATGGTGTATTAAAAATGGACTGAGAAAAATAAATGTTACATAACTATAGATGATTACAACTATGATTGAAATAAAGATATAATTATTTCAGTGTTAATCCTTATATGCTTGACATCACACTATAAATTGTTATATATGGGTGGATTTTCTATAGAATCTCATTTATAGCACAGTAAATCCTCAGAGGAAGATAATGAAAATGCAGAAGGACCCTGTGCTTTATATCTCAGCATTAATATGTTTTTGTCACTAAAGCTATCTTCTAACAACAGTTTATTTTGCTAAAACTATGTCCTAACAACAGTTTACTTTGCTAAAACTATCTTCTCCCAGTAGTGGTTATAACCATTGTTTTATTTTTAGAATGCTAACACATGTATATCCAGTGTTGCATGAACCATGGTGGAAAAAGCCTGCCAGGGTTTTACATAGGTGCATTTGCCAACTTGCCCTTCATTGTTGCTAGAATGCATATGCTCCCCCCACTCTCATTGACGGCCAACCATTGGTAAAGGAATGTGATAATTGCAAGTTGTAAAATTATTCCCTGTGGCAAAACTATGGGAACCTTTCTGCATGGAAACATCTAATGCGAAGAGATTGTAGGTGTATCACAGCAGCTATACAAGGTGGGCTGCTTGTGGTATGATTTAGAATGGAGTGCTCAAGTCTGTAAATGCAGCTCGAGTGTACAGGCCATCACATTAAACAGACTATTGAACTGGAGCATGGCTAGAGCAGCACAACAGGGTAATATGACTCTCCTGTGTAAACCCAGCCACCAAGTATCACCTTTCAGGAACGCTTGTCTTTTTTGTATTCTTCTCAGTCTTATTAAAGTATTTAACAAAAAACAAAGTATCCAAATACTTGTATGTCATCTTTCTGACGGTAGAACAGACTATAAAGAGCACGGGACATGAAATATGAAATAATTCCTTTTATCACTCAAATAAGTGTTGGGAATATTAAAGGCTATGACATAATTTAAAACATTCCTAAAATGAAAATTTAGACAGTCCTGCTCATAGATTATCTGATTATGGACTAGAAAAAAAATGCAAGTTAAAAGTTAATTCAAGAGTATTAACTTGAACAGTCTTAAACATAGGGTTTAGTCTTTAATAATAATCAAGCCTACAAATAAACCAAGGAAAAAACATATAAGCCTGGTACAGAACACCCATATGTTAATTCATAGCATAGACAAGAAGCCACAGTTTAATTTTACCTTGTTCAGGCAGTTTCTCTCAAGTATGCTAGGATTTACTTTTAGCCATTAACAGGAAGATTTTTCATACTGTTCATTAACATATGTTGAAACCATCCTTTTCTGAAGGAAGACAAGATCAGCTATAATACTGACAAAAGTTTAAAAGCTGTCATTTAAAAATGAGACTAGGCTTCTGAAATGTGTAGTTTAATCTCTGAGCATAACCATGCCCAGTAACATATTTCCAGCACTACGATGCATCTCAAAAAGGATTAAAGACAGAAGGATGGGAAGCATTTTATAGCAGGAATCTAGTGGCAGTGAAGCCTGCAAAAGAGAATCGTCTAATAGTTTCTTAATCAGAAACTTATAGAGCAAGATATATTCCTCAGCTGGATTCCTAATCAACAATGAACTCTGGCAATGTCTGAACTTTCTGGTTTTGGCTTCATCTGGAAAAGACAAGAATTTGATTTGACAAAGACAGGATCATTCAAAAATACTGTGAGGCACCAGGTTACAGTTGGAGGTTGCTCTGGATAGCACTCTACTACTTGTCCTTTAGGAAGCACAGTGATCTTGTAAGATAGAATGTGAGTTTTTAACCATTGGCATCTCACACACCAGTACAAGGAATTAAGGATAAAAATAACCTTATTCGTTTCCTGAAAAACCTGTTGTGTTCAGTGACATCACCAGCCTACCTTCCTTCCATAAATGAGTAAATATTCAATCTAGGTGAAATGTACACTTATCCTGAGGGCTAGAATTGGGCCTTGTGGTAGTGTGTGATAGCTTATTATTTGTGCTTAGAATGCGTGCTCTCACCTACTCATAAAGGTCCTTGAGCATTTTCTTTGCAGATATCTTCCACATATGGACTATGGTAGAACCTGATGTGATACTGCCAATGCTCTGAGTCTGCTGTTTGTGGATTTGGATAGATAAAATATTTGTATGTGATAATTAGAATCTATAACCATCAGCATCACAGAATCAAATTGGACTCAGGAGCCTAAAAAATGAAATTACATTCTTATTTGAGCAGAACCTGAAATAGTGCACCAATATTTTCTTTACCTAAATCATGTTTTATCATGCTTAAGTTTTCCTTCATGGCTTTTATATTGACCAATTGCTTTGAAATGAGTTCTATTGGAATCTTGCTTTTTAATTAGATTGCATGCTGGTACTAAGCAGCCATTGTTTTCATTAATAACAAGTGCTGTCATGGTCACATAAGATATTTTTTTAATCTAAAAAACCCTGGTCATTTTATGTACTGACTATCAGCAACCAGACACTGTTTACTTTCAGTGACTGCGGCATGTTTATGCATGTCTACCTCATCAATTAGAAACAAATAGCCCAGAAAGGATGTACTCTTAGCATCTAAGTAAATAATGGAGATGGATAAATGAAAGTTACTAAATCAAGATGAAATACGTTTCTAAAGCTGTGTCAGCTGTGATTTCAGGTCCAAGGAAAACCAAATTGATCACCTGGTCACAATCCAAGGTCAAAGGTCTGAAGCAGAGACTGCTGACATTTAGGTAAATTACATATTTAAAATAATAGGATAAGAGAAGTTTTCATCTAAAAGGAAAAAAGGAGCAAGGGATATAAGCATGTAGAGCAGTATGTATGTAGAGAACTAGTCAAAGACTTTTTACCTGCTATTTTATTTTCTTCTTATGAAATAATTAGAGATAAAAATCCATCTGAAATCAACAGGAAACTTTCACTGATTCATGAAGATCTATGTTTCATAACAGATGTCCAAATATGTTCTGTACTCCAATACTGAAGGGAAAAATCAACCTGAAAATGTTATTTTTTTCCAACTGCTTAGGTTCTTTTCCCTAAAGTGTTAGGAGCAGCATGTTTTGAAGACTGTTTATCCATAAATAATCCTAAAATATTTGTAAAATAGTAGGAATAAAACAATCTATACAATCCTGTTTCCTCTCATGTTTTCCTCTCATTAGGGAAAACTGGTAAAATGGAAAATCAGTCCTGCAGAAATCTGTACTCCGTGGCAGTTTGTTTGGTTTATACTTCATAAGTGCATAAGACTCAACTCCGCTTGGGGGAGTATTAGTGTCATCACAGCAAAATTTTACCGAGAGGATGTCTTGCAAGTCAGAGTCAAAGAGATAAAATTTTCCAAAGACTTTTCCACTGGATAAATTATTTTCTTTAGGGCAGGGTCTATCTGATGAGGTATCAGTTTAGTCTAATATTGTATTGTACTGTGGCAAAACAGGCAAAATGAGTCTTATCTGCAGAAGAAATCAAGGAGTATGAGATAAATATTTTTTTTTCCCCAGGATTAACTAAGAATTATACATCCAACTCAAGTTCTGATTACAGTATGCTCCAATAACAGTGCAAATTCCAGATGAAACGCTGATATAAATGAGGTTGTTAGTAGTCTAAACTAACAATCGATCCTTTCACTCAGCCAAAGGGATATCAATATAATTAGTAATTATTTCATTTTTATTTGCACCTTAAGCCAGATAAAGCAAAGTGATTGCATTTTTGGACGCTGTTACTTTTCAGTCTAAGATGGTTACTGCATCACCTCCAATCAGAATAAAACATCTCTGTTTTGTATCAAAGATTCATCACTCAGCTGAGTTAGAATTCCCTGTTTGCTCTGAAATGGTGGTCTCCTACATGACAGTAAAATTTGCGAAGTCCCATCTCCAGGTTGCCCTGCCATTTATTAAATATTTTAGCCAGAAAGAAACATTAAGAAGGCCTACAGACTAAGAACACAATTGAAAACCCTCTAAGAAAGGAAATATCTTATTAATTCATTAAGTCAAACTGCTTGTATCTACACTTGTATGACTAGAATTATGGTTCATTAACTTCATTTCTTTATATGAGTTAATTAGCTCAGAGGAGGCCAGAAATTAATTACCAGCTTATATAGTTTGTGCAGAATGGCATTCTGTTTATTTAGTTTCTCCTATTAACTTTTAATCTCTTCAAACAATAAAAGAGGTAATTAGTATTTTATAAACAAAAATGAATGCAACAAAGGCACATAATTTGCCAAATAGTGAGGCTCCTGTGTGGAACCTGATAGTTGTGTGGTTCAAGTTACAGACCTTTTCACTGTTAAGTATAAGCAAAAGGAGATTGAAAATGTAGGTAGTCTTAAGGCAGGGCCATGCAATCCATCATGAAAGAAGAGCTACCTACTAATACCTCGCAGAGCAGAAAAACGAGCCTTAAAAAGTTTCCAGCTGTTTGAAAATAATTGCCCATGTATTCAGCTACAGTAAGAGTTGTAGCTGGCTTTACTAAGGTACAGGAACAGAGCAGTACAAAACAGGAAAAGAAAAAGAAACATATTTAATTTAAGTAAAAAATGACACAACAAACCATCTGAATGTACATATAAGCATAAAAATGAGTATGCTATTAATGCATACTATATGACTGTGATGCAAATGGAAGGTCAAATGTCACCAGTGTCTTTAGTATTTAACCAGGGTGTGTTTCTACACTAACTATAACATATACTAAATCTGTTTAGCAACTTGTAAGATAAAATCTTGTATGTGATAACATATATTGACCTTTGCTTCATTTCTTTTCCTCTGCAGAGACTGCATACATGATATTCTTTGTAATTTTTTGGTAAACATACAAAAATACAGCACAGTACAGATATTCATCACTGTATTTTTTGTGTACGTGAGTAAATAAATGCAAATATGTGTCGAGCATGTTACTGAGGGCATATTTCAGGAAATTCTTGATGAGTGTTTAAGATTTTTATTAGGAGTATTTATTCACTTCTCTACATCTGCAAAACCAGGTGCCTTTGTCCAACTCTGCAAAACTCAGAGAGAGTCATAAAAGCCCTCTTTAAAAAATCTAAAACCACCATGAACTTAAAGTCTGTAATCTCGAGACATTCATGGACTAAAAAAACCTTGTGGGTCTCATTGAAGAGTGAGCCTATGCCCTTCCCATCAGTATCCATTTAAAGTTCCCGTTAAAGCCTGCTATATCTGATACTGTGAGACTGAGAACTGCTTATGTTTTGGTGTACAGGAAAACTGTCGGTAATGTTATAATCTGACCCTGCCTTAGCCTTTGGCTGTGTGCAGTTTGTGGAAGCAAAAAGATAAAATATTGTGGAGTTGATTATTTAGCTTGTTTGAGGTTTCTTGAAGGGTAGAGAGATTCTCAAAATACATTGATTGCAAGACACTGACTAGATATGTGAGGCAGACAGACTTTGTTATAATATGGTTTTATAATTAATAATTTATGTACAAAAATAATAGTCCATACAGAGAGCTGGTGTTGGGTAATGAAGGAAAAGGTAAAAAGAGTACACTAAGTCTTTGCCAGTATGGCTTAATTGCTTTGTTTTTGATAGAACCAAATAATATTCATTAATATACTAATAAAATGGCATACTGTACATTCTGTGAATGGTGAGCACTAAAAACAGAATACCATGTCTAAAGGTGTTTGCCTGGTGTGATAAAACCAATATAAGAAAGCTTTGTTGGAGTTGCTCAAATCTGAAGCAACACAGCACAGGCCTTCCTTGTGCACAGAGGGGTAAATCTAGGCTCCACTGACACAACAAAAACTCTTGCAAAGAGACAAGGGTTTCCCCCACTGAAATCCTACATTTTACTTCAGAGCTCTTTCAGAATTCTTTTTTCATCTAAGCTAAAATATAGAAATGCCCTTTCTCCTACTGTGTCTCTTTATCAGGTCAGCACACGACGTAAGTAACTAAACATTTTGAATAAATCATAGAAATATTCTGCTATCATTTGAAAAAAAACCTCATTTGAATGACAGAAAGGTAATATCTAATGACCTTTATTATTGCATAACTCTAAGAAAAAAGGCCACAATAATTAATGCCATTTTGAAGGCTGTAGCAACAAAGGACAGGACTGTAACTTTTTTCATGTCAGAGACTTTGAAAAGTAAAGGAATTAGGAAGGATTTCAAGGCATTCAGTGCTGTTTGTGTCAATGCTTCATCACTGTAACACAATATTCCTCCCTATCTGTTCAGTGTACACAAAGGTCATCATTGGAATTGTTTAAATCATCACAATTAATTTTAGCCTCTGACAAAGAATAGAATTTTCCTTTCTCTGTCTGTCTTGTATTTTATTCTGCTTTTGTCTTAAAATCCTCTTGATGTGAAACAGCTGCCATCTTCAACCTGATTAACAGATAGGCATGGGTTCTTTATTGCCAGCATTAGCTTTACAGCACAAATCACACGGCTTCAAAAGGCTGGGGAAACGATCAAACTGCTCATGACTATTACAAATGATTTCAAGCAATTCACCACTCCTAACTGGCGCTGCTTTTGCATATGACTTTCCCAGATAATTCCTGAATATGCTGACATGCTGTGTCAAGTTTATTTCTGTAGTTCTGACAGAAACAAAACAAAAGCTCTCATCTGAACACCATCCTGGACAACCAAGCATGTTATTTTATTTTTTTTTAAATTTGCCTCTTTTATTTCAACCTATGTATACCACTATCACTTGTATGTGTGGGGGTGAGAAGAAGGAAAGCAGTATATTTTTAATTTTGACATTAATTTTGACTTTTAATAGTAGGATGACATTGTCTATATGGAGAAAAGGAAATGAATAAATCTGATGTAGAAGCTCAGGGACTTCAATACATTTGTAGAAATATTCTTGCAAGTGAGAAATTTTTGCAGAAATTCTTCTGTTTCCCATTATTTTCATCTTTCTTCACAATTTATACTTTTGCTATTCATTGCCTTTTTTTCAGGAGGAATTTTATCTGTTCCCAGGCTAGCCATTGGTCTGCAAATAACATGTTTCATTTCTTATAATTTTTAAGAAATGGGAAAATCCTTATGCACTCCTCAACATTATCTCCCTTTGTGACCCAGCATCTTGTTTCTCTTTCTGTCCAGAATTCTTCCAGTGTCCCCACCCCTCACAGATATCCTACAGACCATTCCTCTTTGATCTTTACTGCATTGAAGAGCAGGTTTAAAACTTACTACTTAACCTGCACTTTACTTACCAATCTCTGCTTCCTCTTTCAAGGACAGCTGCAGCTTCTATTGCATTTTAAGAACTCAAAATCCCTCCCTTCTCAAAAGACCCACACTGTCACTCGCCTACATAGCTAAGTATTCAACATAATTTTCTCATCTAAATGTAAGTATTTCCTCTGACAGGTTCTGTCTCTGAACACTCCCACCAAATACCCTTACATATCCCCTTTTTGTTCCTTACTAGCTTTACCACTCTAACGTTCCTGCCAGGCCTAGTCTCCTTCACTGACCTCCACTTCCTCATTCTTCCATGAAGCATTCACAGAAGTTAATCTTGAACACTGGGACATCTTCCACTTCCTTGCTAGTTTAGTTGAATTTAGGTGAACAGCCTGCTAGATTTTGTCTTTTTCTCTAGACATTTGCCAGAGCTCGGATTTCCCTTTGCTTTGCTTTTTTTCTTGCTTTTGCCAAGTTATTTTGTAATCTTTACCTCAACTTTCTCATGGGTAACAGATATCTGTGTCTTCTCTCTGATCCTAATGGTCCCATCTCCCTGTTTCCTTTCCTAATGGTCCCATCTCCCTGTTTCCTTTCCTTCTGCCACACACATTTTGACTCTCACCTTCCACTTCATCCTCTGCAGCTAATAATTGCTGAAGCAAACAAACACTTTCCTCTTTGGCAAGACAGCTGAATTTTAAACATTATCCTCATCTGTGAGCCTCTTCTGTTCATCTGAAATTTTTTCAAAGTCAACCACAAGTTCTCCTTTGCAAATTAGGTTGCTGTGCTCTGCAAGACTGCTGAATGACAGCTCCCCTTACATGTGACACTGATTTGTAATTCACTCTGGTGAACTACTGAAGGGAAGAACTTGACAACACCATGATAAATGTCTACATAGTATGTATATGCAAAGCCACTTCTCACTCATATAAAGCCACATCTTGTGCATTATACAATGCTACTTCCATGTTCCTCATCAGCCTTTGAATTCAATAGTATACCTATGATTTGACCTCTTATGATCCCATCTTCTCTTATGCTCCCATGGTCCCCTTTTTTCTTTTACTACCTGGTTTCCTTATGCTTCTTACTCATCCCTTCCAAACTTGCAGATTGATACTTTGCTGCTGCTTCTGCACTAACAGTCTGCAACTGTCTAGCCAACATCCTCAGACTCACTGACTCCATTCCTTTTTTAAATGCAGCAGTAACCCAATCTTTAATCAGCACACTGCAACCCAGTTCTGCCTGCTTTTTGCTTACTATTTCCTATTCTTTATATCCCCCCTAACCTTCTGTTCCTATCACTTTTCACTGCAACCTTCTATAGCTTTGTCCATTTTTGTAACTCTTTGGTAGGATGTTTCTATGAATATCGAGTTATAAAATTACAATACTCTACTGAGCTGTTAGAGCATGACATAGGTCATCTTCCTTGCTACCATGAAATGTAGTTACACGTTTTGGACATTTCTGTGACTAGGAGCCTTTTCATCGTGGTGGGTATAAAGTTAACCTTTGTCATTCCTGCATTTGCTTTCAAAATTTGATTTGCATGACTGGCTCTCTCTCTTTCCTCTTTGACAGATTTTTACAATGACCTGTAATTTTAACATAGTGTGTTCTTACAAGTACTTCTTTGGTAGTCTCAATGGAAAACATATTTCATGAGGCCATCAAACCCTTTAACAGCAGAGGAATTAGTTGCAACTTCCATAAAATACTCACACCGTCTTTCCCTTGCAAGAGTATTTCTGCAATTCTTTTAAATAAAGCTATATTTCCACTGGCTTTTTTCTTCTATTTTAAAACCCTCTTAAAAATTTCCTCACCATAAATCCACAAACTAAATGAAAGGACATTAATCCAGCCCATCCCTCCTCCATGCATTCAACCATGTCATTAAAGTTTTTGTCTCCTCTTTTCTTATGACTACATACCAGCACCCATGTGAAGTTCATACAGCCATGATGGCAAACATCCTGGCACCATACCTGCAAGGAGAGGAAATGATCATTTTTCCTCCCCCCACATTCTTACTATTGACCAAGGTTATTCTCTTTATCATGTGCAGATTTTATTGAGTGATGCCAAGTGAGATGAATAGAAGCAAATAATGACAGTGGCGCAGTGATGAAATGAGAGACAGAGGTCGTCTAGGTTTTATACTGAACAAATTGAGTCACATCCACTTCTCATCCATTATTTAGGGGTGATTGGGCAGGCTTGGCTTCTATAGATTTGATAATCATTCAGATGTCCATATTAAATATGTGACATAAATTTCTCATTTGGCTGTCGATGACTTGTCACTGCAAAACAACAATGCATAAAAAGGGCTTTAATGTATGGATTCTCAGAAATATTTGACATAAATAAATATGTAAAAGGCAGATAATAAAATCTGTTTCTGTCTGCCTGCCAGCTAGCCTTCATGTCAGACTGGACAGCCCCATCTAATACTGTGATTTTATGCAGCTGTATCCTATGAATATTGGCCTGCACACTAGAGATTAAAGCACAGCAGATGTTTCTCTGCAGGCTAACAAATATATCACCCCTGATAACGAATGACAAATGTTGTTCCATATTGTGTCAGACAAAACCAGGGCTCTTGTAAAACAAGTGTTACAGCTGGAATAGGATATTTTAACACAGTTACCTAAGGAGTAGACAAACAGACAGCCGCCTGCTTAAAAGGTAGCAGAATTTTAACCTGCAGACATGCAGGCATAGCGGCAATCAAATGCTGGAGTTCAGGAAAAGAGGAAAAATCCTCCTAACAATAATATGAAATATTCAAGGCTTTATGTGTATTATCATCAGATTTTTGTGTGTGATCTTGTCATGGATCATTTGCAGCTATCCACCACTGTTCCTCAGTCAAAGTGATACAGAGAGTGTGGTTTGGTGTGGAGAAAAGGTATGCAATGCTAGGAGACACACAGAAAGTCATCCTGTTACAGTCTGAATAGTGAGTTTATTTGGTTTATTATCCTGCAATCTAATGCTATCCCAATGGCTTCCAAGAGGTGGCAAGATGGATGTAAGGAGAGGCGGAAGAACAAAAATAGCCTGTGTGTTATGAAATATTACACTAGGCTAATTAGTGTATTGCATTGTTATTTATTGCTGGGGTTTTGGGGGTCATTTTTCCCCCTTGTGCATGTTAGCGATACGTTAATATCTGGTCAGCAGCATGCCTTAGCAGCATGTCTTGGTAGCATGGAAGCAGTAGTAAGTTCTCCCTCTTTACCTGTTTGTTAATTCTGTGTCCTTTATCTGCTCCCTTGCAAAAATAGACCCTATAACCTTCACGGGAGACAAGATGCTTGAAAACTCAGCAAGTAATGAAGATACGATTATATTTTGGTGTTCAGAAGATTTGGATGTTTCAGCTGCTGTACTTTGTGAATGTATACCATTAGCATTTTTTTCCATAGCTTTTGAGTTGTCATTTGTCCACTGAATCAAGTACTAAAAGAAATACATTTTTACCGCTGGCACAGACAGCGGAGGGAAAAGGCAATACAGCATCATGGCAACTTTCAATCACTTCCTGACTTGTTAATGAACTTTTTTTTCCCTTTTCTAACTGAGACTTTGCTTTTGAGCTACAGTGTTTTCCCCAAGCCATTTTATACAATGAGATGGTAACAGTTGTTTGTCTGATAAAGCACGTACTATTTAGAACACAGATGTTTGATTATTATTTATTTCTCTCTGAAGCCCACTAATTCAGTCCCAAATGATCTTTTTTTTTTTCCTTTTGCTTAAATTTAATTTGGAATGTATGTTGTTGGTAAGTGACAGATAGTTTAATTATTAATAGGATCCCGCAATGCAATGCACCATAGTTTTAAAGTCATCTGGGGCCAAACCAACACTACTTCCTTCCTTCCTTATGCTTCTGGGATTCCTTGAAGAATGCAAAGGTAATTACAAAACTCATGACAAATCTGCATGTATTATGTCCTTTCCTCAACATTTGTGCTTGCCTATGGTTTTACAAAGTACCGTTCTTACTATGAAATGGCAATGAATCAGTAGAGACTTCTGCTATAGTTGCTACCTTGGGAGAATGGACTATCTGGGGAGCAAGAGGAGGGGGAGAGCAGAGGAAGAGAGAAAAGGGAGGAGGGGGTTGAGATGCTGAATACTGGAGTTCATGATACTGAGGCAAAAGTGGATGCACTCAGCCCCTGGAAGGAGTGTGACTCCACGAGATCTGGTTGCTGCCATGGGGCATAATCAACACATGATCAAAGTATGAACTAGAAAACAGGATTGAGGAAATATTAGGAAAAAAAGTCTGAGGTAGAAGCTACTGTAATAACTGACATTTTCTCCATGCTTGGCATGTAGTAAAGTCCTAGACAGGCATTAAATAGTGTTGATGGGCTACACTTTCTAAGGTATTGAATGTCCCTCCTTAATAATTCCCTGACACTCGGGATATTTCCTATTCCTGTAAAAGTTGTATAAGAATACAAATTGGAAGGAGGAATGTATTTGCACATATTCTGATTCTAACATATAATATGTGGCAGAACTGTTCACACTGTAACTCGAGTTTATATATGGACCTAAACTTGGATTAGGTACTTGGACATTAGAACTGAGGCTCATTCCAGATCCTAAGTTGATTGACACTTCCCAGAGCTTTCAGAGTGGGGAACAGGGATACACAGGGACTACCTTTCCAACTTCAGACTTGAGCGTAAAACCTGTGAATTTAAACAAACACTGAAGTAATTTTAATCAAGTTTGGAAATGTAAGAAATATAAAGTCTTCCAGGATATATAGAGGTAGGCATCATTTAACTGATCTGAGATTTTAGGAGGATATTTGATAGGCTGCAAAAGTGAAGTGAAGGCCCACAGCTAGGGAGTGAAACATGAAAGGTGAAAGTTGCCTGGTGAAACTGTATTGACATGACCCAGTTGAGGTCATAGCTAAGAGGGCTATCTTTAGTCAGCAAATATGGTATAAAAACCCAGTAAGTAGACTGCATGCTTTAACTGGTAAAATGTTAACAAACTTAATTTTTAAATATCTTACTAATGCGGTTGAAACCATCACTAGTGTGTAAAATCCATCCTTAAGGAGAGGTAGCAATAGAGTACTAGAAAGAAAGTGCTGCCAACAACAGTTTAGTTTTTTCATACGGCATCTTCTCCTACCAAACAGTCTAGACATTCCACACTTGCACTGCTCTGCTACTGAAATCTCTGACAAACTAGCAAGAAAAAATATGCAGTGACAGAAAGAAGAAAATACAAATGCAGGTGAAGTTTTGTTTGTCCTTTCTCTTCTTGTACATGAGAATAAAAAGCTCAGACAAAGGCTATTTAGACTATACCAATAAAATTCTGAAAAATCTCAAAAAATAAATTAGCTAACCGGAGTCACTTATTCTGATGAGAACTTGCCCTTTGGATACTTACTCAAGCTAAACCAAAACATGCCTCCAAAAGACAACACTTCTGAGAGCCTGAGTGCTTCCTAAATTACTCTGGAAATGGGTTTTACAATTCTCAATCCCATAGGCATTTTTGAAAATTTCTTTTACAGGTCACTATTCTTTCAGAACAAAACCACTTGGAAACAATAACCAAATACTCGTCAGTGAAGTTAATTAAGACTGAGAAATAAAACTTCAATAATGTGATTAATTCATTGTTAAAAGTATTTTTCGTTATTTGTCTTTGAACAAAGGCCATTCATGGCAAAAAAAGACAGATACATTGGATAATATAGCAGGCTCTTCTCTCTTATGTACTTTCACAGCCTCTAAATAATACTTATAAAAGAATCCAACCCAAAATATTATTGGAAATTTTACTGGAGAACACTCATGAAAAATGGTATCAGGTAAAACACAAGGGTAGTTACAGAATCACAGAATCATTTAGGTTGGAAAAGATCTCTAGGATCATCTAGTCCAACCTTCGTCAAACGTCTCCCTAACCCCTAGACCATGTCTTGAAGCGCCACACCTACCCGTTTTTTGAACACCTCCAGGGATGGTGACTCCACCACTTCCCTGGGCAGCCTGTTCCAGTGCCTAACCACTCTTTCAGTAAAGAACTTCTTCATGATATCCAATCTAAACCTTCCCTGGCACAACTTGAGGCCATTACCTCTCGTCCTATCATTAGTTACCTGGGAGAAGAGACCAGCACCAGCCTCACTACAACCTCCTTTTAGGTAGTTGTAGAGAGCAATGAGGTCTCCTCTCAGCCTCCTTTTCTCCAAACTAAACAGTCCCAGTTCCCTCACGTGCTCCTCATATGAGATATTCTCCAGATCCCTCACCAGCTTCTTTGCCATTCTCTGCGCCCACTCCAGCACTTCAATGTCCTTCTTATCCTGTGGCACCCAAAACTGGACACAATGCTCAAGGTGCCGAATACAGGGGCACGAACACCTCCCTACTCCTGCTGGTCTGTAGTGGGTCTGGCTGAGCTGGTTTTCCACATAGCAACAGTGTTTTGTGCTAGGAGCTAGAAGGGTGTTGGTAAGACACCCAGGTTGTGACTACTGCTGAGCACAGCACCAAGGCTCTTCCCACATTCCCTCCACAGTGGGATGGGGTGGGCAAGATCTTGGGAGGGGACACAACCAGGACAGCTGAGCCGAACTGACCAAAGGGATATTTCATACCACATGACCTCAGCTTAGCTATAAAGCTAGGGAGAAGGAGGAAGGGGGGTTGGGGGGGGGGCGCGTTCTGTTGTCCTCCGGAGCAACCACTACGCATCTTGGAGCCCTGCTTCCCAGGGAGTGGCCAAACATCACCTACTGATGGGAAGTAGAGAATAAATCTTTGTTTTCCTTTGCTTCTGCGCGTGGATTTGCTTTGCTTCTGTTATTGTTAAACTGCTTTTGTTTCTCATCTTATTTTCCTCCCCTTTTTTTGCTCTGCTGAAGAGAGAGAGGGGAAAAAGGGGGGGTGATAGAGTGGCGTGGTGGGCATCTGGCGCTCAGCCAATGTTAACCCACCACATGGTCACACCATTTCTGATACAGGCCAGGATGCTGTTGGCTTTCTTGGCCACCTGGGCACACTGCTGGCTCGTGTTCAGTCGGTTTTCCACCAGCACCCACAGGTCCTTTTCCACCAGGCAGCTTTCCAGCCACACTTCCCCAAGCCTGTAGCATTGCCAGGGGTTGTTATGACCGAAGTGCAGGACCCAGCACTTGGCTTTGTTAAACCTCATACAATTGGCCTCGGCCCATCGATCCAGCCTGTCCAGATCCCTCTGCAGAGCCTTCCTACCCTTGAGTAGATCAACACTCCTGCTTAATTTCATGTCATCTGCAAATTTACTGAGGGAGCACTCAATCCCCTCATCTAGGTCATCGATAAAGATATTAAACAAGACTGGCCCCCGAACAGAGCCCTGGGGGACCTTGCTTGTGACCAGCCACCAACTGGATTTAACTCCATTCACCACAACCCTCTGGGCTCGGCCATCCAGCCAGTTTTTAACCCAGTGAAGAGTCCACCTGTCTACGCTGTGAGCCACCAGCTTGTTCAACAGGATGCTGTGGGAGATGGTGTCAAATGCCTAGTTGTAGATCAATGTACATACATGGCTGAAAGAAACTATTAAAAATTACTTTTACCTTGAACGTAAATGCTGATTTAAGCTTTAAATCTGTTCAAGATAAGAAATAATAACATTCCAGTTACCAATAAACATGTCCATCTGACCATAAGAGCCCTAGTTCTTAACTGAGAAATCAGGGAGAGGGAAGATGAAAGTGCAAAACTAAAAAAAAAAAAACAAAACCACAAACCAACAAAAACCCAAAACAAAACAGAAAAAAAGAGAGTCAAAAAATGAACAACAAAAATACTCAAAACAACAAAGCAACAACCCCCTCCCCACCAATCTTCAGATTCTGTCTGCATCTATTAACAGTTGTATCAAAATCCCATGGGTTTGTATCTTGCTGCACTGTATCAGGAGTTTCTACTTTGGAGATTCTGTGTTTTACTGTGGGAACAAATGAACTCAAAACTCAGATCAGATATAAGTATTTAATTGATTCCTGGGAGAAATAACACAAAATCACAGGTTTCCAAATGTAAGGAAGAGCTGACAGTTCTTTTTGAGACCCTATCTGTTTCTTTGGAATTGGCCTGGGGGAGAGCAGCCCCCAAAAACAACAGACAAAAACTGTAAAATTGGCTGCACCTCCTACCCGGAAGCAGTCCAAGTTCCCAATTCCAATCAGTGGTACGAATTCCTTTGACGGTTCTGGGGCTTTGACCCCCTCTTCTCACAGAGGATTGTTTCACCAGAACGGGGCTTCAGATGTTGATGCTCTCACCGTTGTGATAGGACAAGGTTTTGAACTAAAAGAGGGTAGATTTCACAGAATCACAGAATCACAGAATTGTTATGGTTGGAAAGGACCTCCAGGGTCATCAAGTCCAACCTTCTCCTAGCATTACTCTAACCACTACACCACTACACTGTTTTACAGTCTAAAGGAAGAAGGAAGGAAGAATTGTTTTACAAAAAGGGTGGTGAAACACTGGGCCAGGTTGCCCAGAGACATTGTGGATGCTCCATCCCTTGAAACATTCAAGATCAGGTTAGACAGGGCTCTGAGCAACCTGATCTAGATAATGATGTTCCCGCTCACTGCAGGGGGGTTGGACTAAGATGATGTTTAAAGGCCCTTTCCAACCCTAAGCATACTATGATTGTATGATTCAATGATTCACTACATGGCCCTTTCTCTTCAGCATGCTTCTGCCTCAAGGCTCCCACCTGGGATTGCTCTCTTTCTGCTCAGTACGTAATCAGCAGAAAGGCAGGTGTGTTACAATCATTCTCCAGCAATATCTTGCTCATGGAAGGTCTGGCTTCATTTGTAGGCCTTCTTTGCAATGATGCAATTTTTCTGCCTTGAAAGTAAACCTTGCACGTGTTATTCAGTTAGGATGGATCCCAAAGATAAAAAATTGTAATAGATGGGGCCAGATTGTTTCCTATAATATAGTAAAGGCTGTCCCACCCCTATGAATTTAGTACAAATGCACAGCATATTTGGTACCATGTGAGAGGT